>JACBWW010000027.1:609449-894649 GCA_020086605.1 Lanius collurio
TCACGGCCACGGGGACGCGGCCGCGCCGCCGCCGCCGCGGGCGGGACCGTGACGTCAGCGCCAGACGGGGACTGCCCTTCCCTTCCCCTCCCCGCGCCGCCACCGGGGCTGGGGGAGCGCCCGTGCGGCCCCCCCGGGACGCGCCCAGGCGGGGGGGCGGCGGCTCCCGTGGGGCGCGGGACCCCCGGAACCACCGAGCGGGTCAGGCTGGCAGGAACCACCGTGGGTCAGCTGGTGACCCAGCTCCCTGCTCAAGCAGGGTCATCCCAGAGCACAGGGTTGTGTCCAGGCGGCTCTGGAATATCTCCAGTGAGGGAGACTCCACACCCTCTCTGGGCAATCTGTTCTGTGCTCGTTCACCTGCACAGGAATAAAGTTCTTCCCCATGTTCTGGTGGGAATTCCTGGCCATCAGTTTTGTAGCCTCCTGTCCTGTTGCTCAGCACCACCGAGCAGAGCCTGGTCCATGTTCTTGGCACCCTCCCTTTAGGCATTTACACACGTTGATGAGGTCCCCTCTCAGTCATCCCTTCTCGAGGCTGAACGGGCCCAACTCTCTGTTTTTCCTCATAAGAGATGCTCCAGTTGCAGCTGTGCACCCACCCACCGTGGATCTTTAAAGTACAACCTGCACTGAGCCCACCCAGGTGGGTCCAGTGGCACCTCCAGCTTCCAGCCTCCACCAGGACCTGGCAGAGATTTTGTAGATCAGCTCCAAAAGCACCTGGATTTGTGTATCCTGCTGGAAAACCACCTGAAAGTCAGGCTCACCTTGCAACACCCACCCAGCTGTGGGGAGCCCCTTCAGCCCCAGCCCCACAGCATCGAGCCACAGGGCTTCAGCCCCACTTCACACAGCCAGTCCTCAGTGCAGCATTTCAGACAGAAAAATGGGAAAGATTGGAAAAGAAATGTGGGGGATAAACCTGTGAGGGCCAGTGTGGCCATGGCTGAGCTCAGTGAAAATTCTACCATTAGCTCCCATGGTGGTGTCAGTGGTGCTGCTCAGAGCTCGGGAACTATTCCAGACACATTCCCACTTTTGTTTCACACCACACGCTGTAAAATGGAGTGACCCCATTCACTGCAAGACAGGTAAAAGTAAAAACATCATCTCTTCCCTGAGGGCTCAGTGTGCCAAGCTTTAGTCAAGACAGATTTTTATTTTTTTTCTGGGAAATAAACCTGTGAAAACAAGGGTTTATAATGAAAATGCTGAAACAAGCTTAACTACAGTGGTGCGAAGAGCTGCTATAATACTTGGTGAATCCTGTTACTGGGAGATAAAGGCAGCTTCAGTTATCTCCTAAGAAAGCATGTTTTCCCATAACTGTTGATAGCTCTGATTTAGGATTTGGGAGTATCTGAGGAGTCCCCAGCTGGGCCTGTGCACCCCAGAGATGCTGCTGGGAAGATGCACCGAGGTGGGGATGGGTGACCAACCTGCAGAAATCTTAATCCTACAAAGCTGAAGCAATCACAGGAGATGGATGGTTTCAAAATTCGGGTCAGAGACAGTGGCACTCACTGGTAAGGTTTATTTCGCTCCCCAAAAAAGGAATTTATTTCTACATGACTACTACAAACTAATGTTAAATACCCACCTGTATTCTGCAGCCCCATTCAGTCCTCTGAAAATGCCTGAAAGGAAAGAACAAGGAATCACCAGGTTGTTTAATCTTTTACTCTTTGCCACTTGACAGATGGTAACTCCCAACAATTACTAATTCAAAGGAAACACGGAAGAGGATCGTGTGGCTTGGATAGAAACGAGCTTCGAGAAGTTGGTGCTTCCCAGCACTGGGCAGACATGAATTATCCACCAAGTGCCATTCCCAAAGGCAGGGGGAGGTGCTGGGGTGGCA
This sequence comes from Lanius collurio, assembly GCA_020086605.1. Lineage (NCBI taxonomy): Eukaryota > Metazoa > Chordata > Aves > Passeriformes > Laniidae > Lanius > Lanius collurio. The sequence continues at coordinate 611,314 of JACBWW010000027.1, forward strand.
CCAGAGGTGGATTGGTGTGCAGGGAGATCAGGGACAATTACCTGAAACAAATCTGTGCTAGAACTGGAGATAAAGCATTTCCAATCCTATTTTATATTTTGTTCCCTGCCTCAGTTTCCTCATCAGGAACGTGGGAGGGGTGATCCTGATTCCTTCAGGTTATTTCTGGGGGCTCAGTTTATTTTGTGGCAGTCAGATTTTTAGAAATGCTTTGTGAAAATGCAAAGGAACATTACCCCTGTTACAGGGGCATGGGCCTGGGGCAGGTGGGAGCCTACCAGACCCAGATAGGCCATCAAGAAAGTTAAAGCCAGGCACACACAGAGTCAAAACTCTGAAGACAAATTCCAGTTCAGATAGGCTTTATCAACCAATCCACTTTTATTATTATTTATCTGGAAATATATCTTTATATTATGTTTAAAACACTTGGCAGTTGAATATTAGCCACGCTTTTCCAAAGGACCTTGCTTGACTGGCCAGAAAAGAGGTTGGAAGCTTATCTGAGCCTACCAGCTTGCACCTAACCATCCTTTGCACTTAAAACACGTAGCACTGCCATAAATTAGTCAAGGTGAAGACTGCACGTGTCCCCGTGTCATGTGAGATCCCAGCTGGCAGCACCAGCCCTGCCACCACTGCCAAGCCCTCCGAGCTCATTGGGTGCGTGGATGTGGCCACAGTTCACGTTGATTCAGAATTCTTGGATTTTAGGTCAGTTGAGACACCCTTAAACAGTCTCAGGATTGTAAATGCAGTGGTAAGTAATGGATTATTCTTCTGAGACAGGTCAGTTCCTTGAGTGGAGGGTGCTTCTCTGCAATCTCTGCAACAAGCACGGCTTTGCCTTTCAAAAAGCATCCCTCCTGGGCACAGGGACTGGAGATGGGGTGGCCTGAGCAATGACACGGGCAGAACCCAGTGCCCAGGCTGCACTGGAGCTGTGGGACAGGCAGCTCCAGCAGGGGAAAGGCGCCTGCCCTCACCCTGTGAATCAGCTTTTTCTAGGGGGAGTTTTTACAAGTTTCCAACGCTTTGGTGCATAAAGGCTCCCATTTGAGGTGCAGGCTGATGCAAGTTCACACATCTTCCTAACCTTCTTTAAAAATAAAGAAAAAAATAACTGTTTGCAAGTTGATGCTGGTTTAAAAATGCTCTGTTTACCACCATCCCCATTTCATCTGAACGACTCATGTGGCTTTAAGAATAATCAGCATTTTTCCACCATGATTTAAGAACAAATAATTAAAGTCATTCCAGATGGGCTTGTAAAAATTAAAAGTACATCAGCTAAATTAAATGCTTCACCCTGTTCTTTTTAATGACACCATCCAGCCTCCAGTCCAATGCATTTGTCAGAGCTTCTGTCCCAGCAGCGAGTGCTGCTCATCTGTGGGACACTTCCAGAACACACTGTTGTTGATTTTGGCTCCTGTATTCTGTCACTGATCAGCTTTTTTCCACTTCTTTTTATGTTTTCCCTGGAGACACCTCAGACGGCTCCAGGATGAGTGTGGAACTGCGAGATCTCCCTTTGCTTCCTGGGTTTGCCATAAAATTTCAGGGAGAGCCAAGGCTGCTCCCTGGGCCTCAGGCTCTGCAGCCAGGGAAAGGGACACACAGGAGTTCTGAGATCATCTGGGATCCTTGGACAAACTGAAGGACATGGGCACATCAGCCTGCTCTGGCTAGTCTGGGATTGTAACGTAATTTTGCTCGGTGCCAGACCAGAAGTCAGGCATTTCCCTGTGCAGTCACATTTAAATCTTTCCTTTTATTCCTCACTGCAACACTCCAGCATCACTTAGATCATTATAGTACAGCACTAAGGATAAATTCATAAAATGTAATGGAAAAGCAAGATCCATCTGAGAAATAAGTAACCTTAAGAGTCAAACTGTGTTCAGGACAACCTAAGGAAAACCAAAACAAAAAAACTCCACAACTCCCCAAAGCTTTGTTAACTAAACAGTTGTCCATTAAAGAGTCCAAATATTTCACAGCATTAGTCTCTGGATTAATGTTAAATCGATACGCACTAACGCAATAGGGCAATAGTTACCATGGTGAATAATTCTATATTTATTTTCAAGCAAGCCTTATTTCTAACAATCCCAGACATGGTTTCCACTTTCTGGTGACTAACCTCTCAATTTAAGTTTATTTTTTTAACTGCTTGGTACCAGAAACTCAGGTTTTCTCCCCAACAATTAGAACAGGATGTCTGCTGCCACGGAGGAGAACAATGCTAGGGGACATGGATGCTCAGCAGCTTTAGTTAAGGGTCCCACTTAGGAGGTTTTGTTCCCACCCAGGAGGGATAAAAAGTCAGTGACTATTTGTAATGAAAATCTTCACTGAAGCCACCAGAATGTTATTCCAACCCATTCTGTCTCATTTGGGGCCCAATATAACTCCGGCTGACATCACTGGAAAGACTCCACCCTACCTTTACATTTTATTGAGGCACTGGTAGGAGATACATAACCCTCCGAATTCACAGCTCCCCGCCTGAGCACATTTCATTGCCTTGTGCTCGAGAAACAGGGATGGCACGTGTAAAATAAAACAGCGCCGAGGGAAGACTTTTAACTGCATAAACATAAAATAATCCCTGGCTTTTCTTGAGGGAACAACAGGCCTTTTGGAGAGGGCAATGGCACTTTGGAAAGCAAACAGAGGTGAGTGACCCTGAGCTCTGCCACAGCCAAGTGAAGACTTGAGGCTCTTCCGAGGAAGCACCTGAGTGATGCTGGAAGGCAGCTCGGAACCACTTTAAGCATTGTTTTGGAAGCTGCAAACAGCTCATGGTCTGAACTGTCCTTGTTTGATGCCCATCTACACCCACCCAGTGCACTCCCATGCAAAAATGCTGCACACGGACACGCTCGTGTTTGCCAAAACACCGCTGCTGCGCTTTGCTGCTTTTGTTTGTTACATGAAAGGTGAGCTCAGACAAACCCAGGCTCTGCTCTGCATTTTTCTGCCCGGACACTCGAGGCTGGGCTGGAGCTGCCGGGCAGCCGGGGCAGGGCAGGTCCCGCTCACGGCCCCGGCCCAGAACGGGCAGCAGCTTGGGAGCCATCCCCGGAGCCCCTCCGCGCCTGCCACAGGGAACCTCTGCGGGGACAAGGAGGAGGAGGAGGAGGTTCTGAAAATGCCGCTGCCTTGAGTCGCCACTCAGCGAGCCCGAGCCCTCCTCCCGCCATCACTATCACTCGTGGGGTACCGTAAGGGTGTCCCCGGGAATGCGCCCTGGGTCACCCACGGAAAACCCAGCACTGAACTCGCCTCGCCCCGCGGGGCGCGGCCCCTTTAAATCCCGCGGAGGCCGCGGGGCAGCCCCAGATGGCCCCGGTGTCACGGGCAGCCGCTGCCCCGCCCCGCCGGTAACGGACGCACGGGCTCAGCCAATCAGAAGTGGCGGCTGCTGCCGCGGGGCGCAAGGCAGCCAATCAGAAGAGGGGGCGTGGCGCGCGGGGCCATGCGGGCGGCGGCGCCACGTGGGGCGGGGCCGTGACCGCGCCGTGACCCGGGGCCGTGGCAAAGGCGCAGCGCGCGCCTTCCCGCGCCGCCGCCTTAAAGGGCCAGCGCGGGCCCCGCGCCACCGCAGCGGCCGGGAGCGGGCGGGGCTGCCCCGACCCCCGGCGCGGCCGGTTGAGCGTGCCTTGGGTGTGTCACGGCACACAAACCGTGCCAACGCTTCCTGCCCCGGTCATGAACCGGGTCACCCGCCCGTACGCACAGCAGGCGGGGACAGATGGCATCACCTCTGCGGGGCGTCGAGCGGTGACCGTGCCCTGCCCTGAGCCGGGCACAGCCGCCGTGCACAGCCGGACGGACGGACAGCCGGGGCTCTGCCTGCACCGACCGGGCAGGACACACAGCCAGGCAGGGCTGGGCCATCAAGTGCCCCATTCCCTGTGCAGGCCGAGCCTGCCTGGACCGTGCCCTCTTTAAACTCTGCTTTCCTTCAGGCTTCCCTCATTTCGTTCCCTCCCTGTTCCTCTCGGGACATCTCCCGACATCTCCCGGGCTGTCCGAGCCGGGAGCCGCGGCCGGCAGGGGCACGGAGCGCGGTGCCACCGGCACAGCGAGCGCTGGTGGCGAGCCGGGCCGGCGCTCCCGGTGCCCGTGCGGGTGGCGCGGAGCCCGGCGCAGCCCCGCGGAGCGGAGGCGCCCCTGTCCCTGGGCAGGGTGAGGAGCTCAGAGCCCTCTGCTCGCACACGGCACGGCGGACACCGTCACCGCCGCCTCATAAACCTGCGAGCGGGGACGCTTCGACACCAAAGAGACAGAAAAGCAAACAATCGGGAGGGCTAGGGAAGAGGGAGGATCCTGGAACACAAATGCTCCCATAAATGTCTTTTCCATAAGTCTATTTACTCAGCTGCTGAAATGATTTCAACTGAGTGATTAGTCTTACATGCTAAAACCAAGCCATCCATTCTCTTCTCTGATGGTCCAAAATCCTACATCTGGTACTTTATCTGCAGTCTGTTTCCCCCCTTTTGTTTCAAAGACAGCGTTTCTGCACTATTTGATCCCCAGATGCACTGTATCATCACCGTTGGGGCTCAGAGGTGAATCACAGATATTAAAATTGGTTGTTTGAGTCCCACTCGGCTGCAGAGACCTGAATCCTTCTTCACTGAGAGACAAAATTTATAATTTGAGAGCCTGATTTTCAAAGAAAACGAAAAGAAAGTATTTTAACTTCAGATGAGAACATCCTTAAAATGTACATTTGACCTCCTGTACTACCTTGGAGTGTTGTAGCCCCAAACCTGAAGTGCTGTCTCTGGGGATGAGGCTCTCCAGGGGTTCTCTGGTTCCTAAAACATAAGCCAGGAAAAACAGAGGCCTTGAAGACTTTGTGTGAGGCCAGATCATCATCAGCAGCCTCAGTGATTCTCTGAGCTTGAAACTGTCTGTGCATTGTATATTGTACCTCCAGGTGATGTACAATAAGATAACTGAACACGAGGTGTATATAAAACATCACCACCTGTCCATTACCAGTAATCTCTGATTTTACTAGAACATTTTAAAAAGCCAAAATTTGTTGCACTTCTTTCTCAAGTCACGTGGAATCTTGCCTGAATCTGGTACTGTTTGGCACAAAGAGAACTTACAGGCACATCTAATTAAATCGTATGAATCAGGGATATTGAATTGTTGAAGGGGTTTTTTTTCCTTGTTGTTATTGCAGTTTTGGATTTGTAATGATTCCGATAATCTATGAAATTATAAATTCTAAGGCTTAAGAGAAAACACAAGACACCTTTTTGGGACTCCAGGGAGCATGTGTGAATCTAGTTTTCCAAATGAAAAGAGTTATAACATCAGTTAAAACCTAAAGGCTTCACTTTCTCAAATCTTTTATGCTAGATTTTATACAGCTAATACATCGCCAATGTTTCCAAGGAAACCAATATGCCCTGTTCTTTCTGAAACAAATCTCACTATTAAAACAATTAAAAACTTAATCTGCGTTCTCCTCCCTCCCTCCCCCTCTCTGCTTTTAGTATTATCGCTTGCATTTTAATTAAAAACACGATTGCAATAAATTTTTTACACATACGTACGCTACAGCGTAAATTACCTAAAGGAACTGCAGCTCCAGAGCACAATAATCAGGAATGAAATATATTGCAACAAATGAGCAAAGCCCAATTAACAGGAGCCCTGATGAATCAATTACAGCCCCTGCTCATCTCTGAAGACCACTGGCCGTAGCTGATGGAGAGGAGTTTAAAACTCCACGTGGCTGTGGGAAACAGGTTCAGGTGTGGGATGTGGGATGCACAACCCCCTGAGTCTCCCCTGGTGGGACAGTCCCGGCTGGAGGAAGCTCCAGCCAGCCAGAGAGGAAAAGCAGCTGCCACAGGGGACCACATTTGGCTGTTGGGAAGGAATGCTCCCGATTTTTTCTGCTGGGTGACCGAGCAGTGGGGCTGAAGGTCCCGGCGGCTCCGGGATCCATCCGTTTCCCATCCCGCTTCCGCAGAGCCCACACCACGTGCAGGCACAAACAACTACAGAGAGGGCGGATGCCGTGGGATGGAGCTGCCTGAAAGCTGAACACGGGCTCAGAGGGGTCTCCTGCCTCGTGCTCGGTGTAAAAGATGTGTAGATGTGGTGTTTAGGGACAGGGTTTGGTGGTGGCCTTGGCAGTGCTGGGGGAATGGCTGGACTCGATCACCTTAGAGGGCTTTTCCAAAATAAACCATTCTGTGATTCTATGAAATGAATCAAGTGAGACCCCCCAACACCTCCACCTGCACCCACTCACTGCAGTGAGAGAGTGCCTGGAGAAAGAGAGGGCTTGAAAATCCATCACCGATAGCGAGCTTTGAAAATCTGATGGGGTTTTAGAGCAGCTGTCAAAGCACCTTCCTCCCAAGTTGGCACAGATGGGTCAATTGGTGCCCTTCTTTTGAGGAAGTTCTGTGTTCTGCCAGGTTTTTTGTGTGAGATTTGGGATGTGCAGGCCTGAGCTGACGGCCCAGATCGGTGCTGGAGACACCTTCCATCAGCAAGAGCACAGCCCAGTCCCAGCGATGGCGGCACTTGGATAAGCTCTGCTGCACTGGCTGGAGCCTCTCTCGGTTTGTTTGTATTGACTTTGAGAGCACCATTGCTGTCCCCAGGAGTTGGAAAACAAACAGGAACCCCCGGTGCCAGTGCCAAGGAGCTTAAAGCCTGGCTGCAAACACACAGCTCGGGCTCTGTGTTCTGAGTGTTTTGCTGGTTTGATCTGAAGAGGCATTAGGATCCAGCCGTGGGGCTTTGGGGTCTGTCTGCCGAGGAGAGGGAGCTGCAGGTCAAGAGGCTCCTGAAAAGAGGAAGCAGGCTCCAAGCAGGAGAAGTGAATGGCCCGGGAAGGCAGCAAACACAGCCCTGCTCTTTGTTTCCCCCGCATTGTGTTCCTGGCCCTGCTGCTGCTCACGGGCTCGGCCCCTCTGTTCCCCTTGTGTGCGCCACTTCCACTCCCGTGACAAGAGCCCGAGCACGGAGGAAGGGAGCAGTCGGCACAGGGGTGTTTCATGTGGATCCAAGAGCTAAATCTGGCCCTGGCTTGTGTGCTCCCCCGGCTCCCCAGGGAGCAGAAGGGAAATGCAGCCAGAGCTGCTTCCTCCACCATTGTCTGAGCACTGGGACATCCTTCTGCCTGCGCCAGCCAAGGGCAGGGAACGGGGATGGGGTGTCTGAGAAGCTTCCAGTTTGTCTCACGCCTCTGCACAGGACTGGACGGGGAAACTGGAGTGGGGCCCAGGCTCTGTCCTCCCTCCCTGGGATTCCCTCAGGCACTGGATTGCCCAGAAGATTTAGGGAAATGAATCTTGCTCACTCCTTCACACACATCTTTTAGGGTACTGCGTGTTGCTGTGTGCTCTTTGCAAATGCAGTTTCCTGTGAAAAAAAATCCCAGCCTTGCTAACATCCCACATGTAATGTGATACATTCCCATTCATGCACACTTCCCACCACTCCGACACGCTGCACTGTACAACGAGAGAGACAGAAAGTGTACAGCACGTCTGCACTCAGAAATACCAAATTCTTCTGGCGTGCAGGGGGTGACTTGGGGTTATTTGGGTGTGTTTCCCTTCCCCCCCCCCCCCCCCACTTTTCCAGAAGAGTTTGGAAAATTACTTTCCACCATCTGCCCTGCCAGAGCTAGGAAATATTTGGAATACATTCCATTCTCCTAATGAACACGCAGCAGCAGGGGTGCTGCAAATGAGAGAGACAAAATCTTTCTAATGAACAACAAATGAACTAGAAATCACATCTACATAGCTTCAGCTTTTGTTGCCTATAGCTTTAGGGTGATTCATGGAGACGAAAATCAATGAATGCTGTAGAGCCAGGTCTAGCACGGCGTGCAGAAGTCTTGCCGTGACCCAAGCCATATTTGTTTTGGATACAAATACAGACTCTCAGTAGCTTCCTTTTCCTTTAATTGACAAAAAAAGTAGGGGAGGAATTTAAGTATGGTTCCTACAACTCTTGTTAATGCTCTTCAGAACGTGTTGAATTTATAGGATACCGTCAAATGCATATTAGTATTCATGACACAAATCACATTGCTTCCAACTGGTGTATAGAGCTGTATCATGCTCTGCTGTTAAAAAAATAATGTGCTCCAACTGAAGAAATTAGTGGTTCTTTATCAGAGGAAAAGGGCCAAAAAGCTCTGCTTGTTCACATTCTTCAGAGACTGGGGGTGGATGTTGCTGAGCATGGACAGGGGTGAATTTGCAGATCCACCACAGCAGAAATTAGGGGCTTTTCTCAAGTATGTGCCATTATGAATATGCAATTAGCTTGTCTTCCTTTAAGAGTTTTGCCTGCTGCCAACCAGCCAGACATAAGCAAGTTTCCATCCAAGGCTTTTGGTGTCAGAAACGTGGACATATCAAGTGGAAACCTCAGTTCAAGGCTCAGATGCTGCACAAGGGACGGTGTGACCCATCCCAGCTGTCCTTAGCACAGGAGAAGTGTGAGGCATTCCTAGAGCTGCAACTGCTCCCATCCTTAATAGCAAAACCTCTGATCAGATACTGGGACTTTTCTTCAAGCCTCCTCAGAGGCGAATTTATTTTCTTACACCAGACCACAAGCTCTAGCCCAGAATACTCAAGGAGTGACAAGTGCCAGCAGGGAACTCAATCAGCTCCAAAGCTGAGGCATCTCTCAGCTCCTCCCTTAAAGGGAAAGCCATGGGAGCCCAGGGAATGTTTCCAGCCTGCACTGAAAGTCATCCCACTGGCTGGGCAAAAGCAGCATTGCCAAGCCAGCAGATGTGAGTGCTAGAGCAGCTCCCTGAAAGTCTGGACAGAGCTGCACAGAGCAGCAACCCCATCCTAGGGGATAAAGGTGATGGCCAGTTGGGTGCTGCTGGACAGGGACAGCAATTCCTGCTCCTCTCTGCAGTCTCTGCATCCTTCCTGGGGTGCCAGGAGATCGGGATAGAAGGCATTGCACCGGCTTTCCTCTCTGCACCTGATGTTCTCACCTGGTTGTGTGCTGAGGTGCTGATTTTTTGGTGTGTGCCCTCATTTTTGAGGAGCCTGACTCTGCAGTTCCCACAAGCATTTAACCTGCGAGAAAGTCAGCAGTTTCCTCAACAAGACCTTACATGACCAGGCCTCCTTAGTTAATACCATCTTCCACACACCCCTTCAACCTTCCTTGCCTCCCATTATTTGCAGTTTCACCCTCTGAAAGAGCAGTTGGATTCAGCACCCCAGACTCATGAAATAGCCACTCACTTTCCCCTTGGTCCTGGTCTCTCACATTAAAGCATGTAATAAAAGAAAAAAAAATATAGAAAAAAGAGAGAAACAGAACGTTCCTACAAAAAAGCAATTTCTTGGCTGGCCATTTTTTTTTAACTCCCCTCAATATGGCAGGAGATATTTATGTCTGAACAAATCCTTCTCCCTCCCAATCAATCCAGCTTCCCTTGCTTCTGCAGTGCAGTCACACTGTTTATATCAGTCTGTTACTGTGAAAATTAATGTGACAACACAAAATGCAACGTAATGACTAAAGGTGTGTGAAGTAGTCCTGGAGAAATACGAAGTGACTTCAAATGCAAGGTATTTCCTCCTTCCCCTTTCTCCCATCCTACAAGCTGCTGCAGTTCTGAAAATGGGACAGTTTTCAAAGAGGCTATATTTGCAGAGCAAAGATGGATGCTATTTTTATTGCAAATTAGCAGATTTTTTAGCAGATCCAACCTCATTTGCAAGTGAAAGTGACTCTACTTACCATGCAGATATAGGTCTTATGTTGGAAACTCATGGAAATTCATGTTTTCAACATACTTAAGAGAAGAAAAAAATAGACCCTGCCTTTATTTCTGGCTGTGACTTGCTCCAGTGAAGCAGCACCAGTGGGGCAGCACGTCTTGGCTGAACTACTACATTCTGTGAGCAAGTGGGAATGAACCTGAAACAGTTTTTAGCTGTGCTCCATGAACTTCTGGGGGCTGGAGACTTCGAGGAGTCCACAGAGAAATGAGAAAAGGTATTCAGCTGTTAGAGAGAGAAATTTGCTATCCAGGGATCCACAACTCCCTTGGAAAGTTTTGAATAGTCTGCATATATATATATATATATAAATACACATACATACATATATATCTATCTATACACGCTCAGCTGGGGTTGTCCATGGTCTGCACTGATGTGAAAAACTACAATTACAATGTAGTAAACAGTAACAGGAAAAAACAATCAGTTAACAGTTAGTCCTGCAAAAAAATGCCCTTTCAGAATGCCAGAACTTTTCAATAAATTGGAAAAAAATCTGGTGAGTCATTTAAGCCAAGAAAAACAGTTGAAAAAAATAGGGAAATAAAGCACTGTATTTAAGTGCACTGAATCCAAAGGTTTTCAGTGGGTTTTGATTGTAAATGGGATTTTTCAATTAGAAGTCAACCTACAACCTCATAAATGTGGGCAAAAAGTTAAACACCTCCAAATAAACCAGGAGAAAAAAATCATGACATCCCAAATGATGCCAGTTGTGTCAGGTGCAAATCCACATCACAAAAATTACCAAGAAAAAAAATTGGGGGAGTGAGAGAAAAACCTGTGCACACCTTTAAAACCCTCATACAACATCAGGGCTGGATTCCCAGAAGTGCCAGTTTGGATTTGGTTACAGCCCCACCATGAAAATGAATTAAGAAGATTAAAAAAAAAAGTTATAAAAATCCTCATTTTAATATGGGCATTGCAAGAAGAAAGTGAAAAATAGAACAGCAGGCAGGGAAAGCAGAGAGCTCCTATTTCAAGAAGTGGAGTCTGATCTGAAGAAAGCAATTCCTACCTGCCAAATTTGCACATGCATTCCTTCAAGCCCGAGCTCTGCAGCAGGTGTGAACCTGTTTGTACCTCTCCTGACAGCAGCACAGGGGGGAAACCAGCGGTGCAGGTATTCAGGGATGGAACAAATCCTTCTGGCAGATGCCAGTTTTGCAGTTCTCTGCTGTACATGGAAAAGCAGAAGGTGAGTGTCAGCCCTGCTGTTGTGTTGCAGCCTGATGGGCTCAGCTCTTTCTCCTCAGATCCGTGGGTATTTTTGGGGTGTACAACTCCCTTTTCTAGAACATCCCTCAAAACAGACACACTGCATTCCTGAGCACTGTTACCATGGGCTTCAGTGAGATTATTTTCACCACAAGTGAGTTCAAAGTCAGAGGTAAAACATGTTAAAACCACCTAAATTCATCTTACCCAAAGATGCAAATATTTAAAGTTGTAAAAAAAGGAGACAGAAAGAAGTCTCAGGGGCAACATCCCAAAGGTCCTCTGTGAATACACATTTCACAGCAGGGATTTTAATGCTCCATATACCTGTCCCAGACACCAACTCATTCCCCTTGCATTGAGGGCTCCTTGGACTGGAATCATGCTGGTTGTTCTTTTACCAGTGATACAACAGAAATTACATTTTGAAAACTGAAAACCACATTTCACAGTTCTTACAGGCCTTATTTTCCTTAATATAGGTACAGGGGATATGTTTTCTTATTCCTGACCAAGAGATCAGAGTATTCTTTTGTGAGCACGAGGCAGCTGATCATTTGTAGCAGGCATGAATTATTGCAGTGTCTCCATCCAAACAAGTGAACATCTGTATCCCATTTTCACTGGCACCACGAGATACCTGGCGCAGCCCCAAAAGGGAATGTTTAGCTACAAGGGTTTAAAATATGCATTAATTTGCTGTTGTGTTATCTTCTGGTATTCTCAGCTTTTGAAAAAAAAACCCAAAAAACTTTATCAGGGAAGTCCTCCCACTGTCTATTTGCCTTGCTCTAGCCCAGAATGAAATGAATTAAGTAAAACAGTTTTGAAAGCCTCATTTGTTTTCCCTCCTGAGGAGCAATGCTTATGGAAGCCAGTTGGAGCAGGATGCTGGGGAGGATGGGGCATTTCATGTCCCTCCCTCTGCTGCTGCTTCTCTGCAGAGGGGGACTGTAAGTTTATTCAACCCTCCCAAGGACAATATCACTGGGAGAGTGATATTCAACAACCCGAGGGTGGGGGGTCTATGGAAAGGAAGTCTGGAAGCTCTTTGAGTCCAGTGTTGCATCCTTGGCTTTTGAAAATATGTTTTTGTTGAAAGCAAGGTGTGTTTTCCCAGCAGATCATTATCTACAGCCATCAACCAACTTGTGTAAAACTCCAGGGCAGGAAAGCTCCTTTTCTATGGCTTTCAGCTCAGCCACGACCTCATATCCAGAATCTGCTTGGGCTGAAAAACCTTCTGCTGATGAAATTATGTTCTTCTTAGTTGCTTAAATTCACCTGGTCCCTCCTCTCTGCCATCCCAGCTGGGTGTCCCCCACCTCAGACAGAAGCTCTTTTGAGGTGATCCCTATTTCACCATGACTGACACTGGGGGCAAGTGGAGTGGGGATCACCCCAACAATAAATTACCAGCTGCTGCTTCCAGTCTGTCCAGTTCAGAAACCATCCCTCACCCTTCACCCTACCCCAAGCTTCAAAGAAGTCACAGATACCTCCTTTAAATCCTTTCTTAGCACTCCCTATTTCCAATGATTTCTGTTTAAAAGGGAAAAACACAGCCTCAACACCAGTGCATGCTGTGACTGCTGCCCATGCAACATTCCTCACATTTTAGCTCTTATTCCTTGGCTGTTTACACCGATTTGTAGCTTCCCATCAGGGCTATGGGGAAGGGGATGCTGATTTTCCCTTCATTTGTACAAGCACTGAACAGCAGGGCTTTACTCCAAGCTGTTGGAGCTCTTAGATGGTTACTACCAGTTGTATCACTACTACTTTGGTCAGTCATGCTGGCTGCACTATTGCCTGCCTTTCTACAGCCAGCAAGTGCTCAGTCACCACCCCATTTGCTGGAGGAATTCCTGCAATCGAAGCCACTGTCACCTCAGTATTCAGTGACAGTTTCATTAACACCTTCACATCTGTGACTCCTCTCCAGTTTAACTCCCTGGGACAGGTGAATTAGGCAGATGGGAACATTTTCTCTGGTAGATAAAAAATGCTCTGGGTCACTTTTTTAATATATTGCTTCCCATGGAAGTCACTCAGTTCTTCAACTACGCTGAGAGTGACAAAATGTGCTTGGCATGGGCTGCAGTACAGGGGGAGCAGGGTCCCTACTGAGGCAGCTGTTCCTGCACATTCCTGCTGGGCACCCCCTGTGCTGCCCACACAGGAGGAGTCTGCAGCAAACTCCTCCAAATGGGATGAGAAAAGTCCTTGAGTAACAACTTGGCCTTTCTCCATAGCTGGGAAACTGAGGCACCCAGGGCAGATGACTGCATGTAAGCCACAGATTGCCAGAGGGTTTCAGGCAAAGCTGGGCACTGAGTTTTGATCCAAGCTATTTAGACCACACATCATGGCTGATGACTAAAATGATGGCATTAATACTCTGCTTCAAACTCTGCTTGGCTCTGGAATAAGAGACAATTAAAATGGTAGGAAAATTCCTGTTATTAAATGTCCACTGGGAAGCTGAACTGACAAATAAGAAACAAATCCACAAATATCAGTAAACAGCATGTTGAGCTATAGAAATAAAGAGGAAAGAAAGAAACAAGGCCACGTCTCCATAGAAAAATACAGAGTTAGACCAGTGTAGCTGTAACTGCCCTGGAAGATGTGAGGTTTTCACATCTCAAGATGAGAAACCCAAAAGGCAAGGAGGCCTTTTGGGCTATGGCTTCAGAAAAGTGGCATTAGGTAGTCTGCAAATAGTCTTGTTTTTAAGTGTCTTCACTCAGGAAGATATTTAAAAGAAAATCCATATCAATTTAGAGTCACCCCTCACCTAATACTGCATATTTTCATAGACAGACTTGAAGCCTTATCACAGTCCTTGTGCAAATAAACTCTCTCCACTTTTTGGAGGATTCTCCGTGCAGGATCCATCTCCAGTGCTGCTCCCCGAGTGTTTACTGGTTGTAAACTGTGCTCCCTCACAGCCTCAAATCTCGGAGAGCATCAAAGGGGAAGGAATGCCACTTGCCTAAACGTGATAGACTATTGCTGCAGGCAGGAGTAACTTGTGCTGTCAGTGTTCAATTAGCACCAAGTTAAACTAAATGTCTTGTGAATATTTCATAACGATCTGCCAGCATCATATCTGAACTCTCTGGCTTTTACCAAGCCATTTCCTTTCCAAAGTGACATGATGTGGAATTAAAGAGGAATGATGAGCCAATCTCGCTTGTTTGAGTATCTGCTCAAGAATTACACTGTATAACTAAAATGTAGTAATAATTAAAAAAAAAAAAAGCACAAAATACCCCAGCAACAACTGTCACCTAAAATTATCCTTTGATAATAAACTGTCTTTGAACAAAGTGAGAGTTTACACACAGTTCTTTTTCTGACTGTAAATTTCTTGCAGCTTTCCCATTCACTTTGCGAGTTGCAGAAGCTGATGTAAGCTTTTATATTTCCCATTTGTTTTTCACACAAAGCCGAGGAGTTAAATGGGTTGGAATAGACCTTAAAAGCCAGGGCTAACTTTAACTTTAACTGCTGAGTCTGTGGCAAGCACCAGGTGAGCTGCAGGAGTGAGCCAGCCCGGGCTGTGCTGCGTGCGAGAGGCAGCAGCTCTGAGCAGAGCTGTGGGATCTGGGGCAGAAAAAACCCACACAAATGCAAATAACTTGGTGCTGCAAAGCAGCCGCTATGCAGACACGCAAATCCCAGGCTGCAAAGTAGCTGTGGGATCTGCCTCACCTGCCTGGGGGTCCTGGGCACTGTCCCCTGGGAGCTGACTCGGCCTCGCAGCAGGAATTGGAGTATCCACCGAGTGCTGGTGGAGAAGGAAAGAGCTCCAGAAAGCAGAGGCAGCAAAATCTCAGGGGTCACTGTGCTGATTGCTCACAGTCCCCCTGAAGGACAGAGGCCTCCTCCAAAGAGGGAAAGGTGCCACAGGGCACCGAGAGTCCTTCCAGCTGAGGCTGCCAGTAAGGAGATCAGTTGGTTCCAACACTAATGGACCAAAGCCACCAATTGGTATCACCTCATCCATCACAGCCCCAGATGACAAATGATCCTGGGTTTGTACTGGCCTGGGCTGGTGATGCTCTGCAAAACACAGCCAGATTGCCCAGCTCTGCTTGCTGAGATGCTCCCCTCACTGGAGGAAGGACAGGCTACATCAGAAACTTCTGCTGGCCTGGCTACACAGGCTGGGGGGAATGTTCCAGGGCACTTCCTAGGCACGAGCAGAACAAGTGCTGAGACAGGTTTTTAAGTTAACTCAGCAGGTAAAGAGCAATAGTGAGTCTGAAATAACCAGAAGGATTGAACCATTTCCCTTGGCCAGCACCAGGTGACCCATGGCTACTCTCACCCAGCAACGCTGCCTTTGGGTTTGGAGTCTCATCACCCCTGGATTTTACAGGAAAATAGTTACCTTTATTAGCTATCTGCCCACAAAGAAAAAAAAATAAAAGTCACACCTCTTTTGGTGGTGAAGACTTGATAGGAAAAGCCTCATGGGAGCTACTCCACAGCACTGAATGCAGCAGTTACCTGTTGCTACAACTGTATTGATGTAACAGATAAAACTTGCTCCTGTAGGCAGCTTCTGGGCTTGGCCATTTTCAGAATAGCATTACACAGCACAACAGATAAATGATAGCAGCCCTTCCCTTTGGTGCCCAGTCCTTGCCCACGCTGATCACTCACTTTGCTGGCACAGCCCCTTGCAGGAGCATCAGACCCACGCTGCCTAGAGCAAGGGGAGCTGCAGTGGCCCTGCAGAGACACTCCTGTCCCAAACTCCCCAGCTGGCAGCAGCAGCTGGGGCAGGGACACCTCAGACACACGGCCAGCCCCAGGGTCCTGCAGGGGTGCACCCCATGGCCCAGGTCCCAAGGACACAGCCTGGCAGAGCCTCTAGTGAAGGGTGCTACAGCAGACAAACACACAAAAAAACCCTTGAAAAGGGTGGGGGAGCTGGAGGAAGGAGGGCCAGGGAACTTCAGAGATACCAGAGACACCTGGAGAGACAGCCCCAGACCTGGGGGAGAAAACAAAACACAGCTCTATCCTCAGGGCCAGGGCACTGCTGTTAAACCCTAGACCAAGACACGCTAATTAAACCCCCCTGCCTTCCTAGATAACGAGGGAGTTGGCTCTGCTGGAGAGGGGGATTGGCAGGAAGCCCTGTTCCCTCCTCTCCACTCACACCTGAGCGATCTGTGTCTGGCTGTGGGGGATGAAACCCAGTGCAATGATGTTTAAAGGCTCCCATAATTTGTTTAACAGACCTGAAGACCTACCAGCATTTAACTGCTGCAGACATCGATGTATTACAAACAGCAAACCAAACTCCAGCGTGGCTGGGCTGGAATATTAATCCATCCCTTCAAGGGCAGTGGAAGCAGGGAAGATCCCACAGATCCTGTAGGCAGGGGGGATTTGGCTGTGGACAGGCAGCCTCGTTAACACTGAACACCCCGACCCTTCCCAGCCACAAACACTGACATTTACCCTCCCCAAAAGGCTGAACTAATATCCTGATAGTGCTGCTGGCAGCCTTCCAGCAGATGGTTTTGTACATAGACCTGTTGGGGTTTTTGACACAGCCACTTGTCTGAGTGCCAACATCTGAAAAATAACTCAGGAGGCCTTTTATAGCTCTAAATTTAAGGCTTTTGGGACTTTTTTCTTTTTTTTCCCTGTTAGACCATCACAAAGAATGCAAATACTACTAAAGTCATGGAATAGATTCCCTGATTGTGTGTTTAGCTGTACAGCAGTTGCCAGGGTAAATTCAAGGATGTGCATTAAAATGCCAAAATATATTAGTAACACTTGTCTATGAAACTAATGATTATGAGAAAGGGATTTATTTGTAAACCTTACAGAGAAAACACAAGTCATCCCATATTTTGCTGTGGAAAAGTCCCACATGAATTGAACCTTCAGCTGGTGAGCTGAAAACTGCAGGAGCTGGAAAAACTCCAGGGGCTGGAACACTCCCAATGTCGCCAGAGCTTTTCCGACCCACCCAGTCCCACTGGCTTTTAGCAGGTTGTTAGAAATAATCAGAAGGCTGTAAAAATAATATTTCTGACTTGATTAACGTGATGTTCCAGTCTGCTGTTGAGTTTTGTTCTTGATAATCAGAGGTTAGAGGCAGATGCTGAGTGTGCAGTCACCAACCACCAGGCTGTGTGTCAGCCCCCCAGCACAGGGAGAGGGGAAGAAAGAAAGGAAAGGGATCCAAGGGGAGAGTCCCAGGAGAAATAATTATACAGCTTCGAGAGGAAATGGCACCTGTGTAACTCCTGTGCACAAGGGGCCTTGGCAGGACAGGGAATGAAGGGTTTTGCTGTTCCCTCACCTGCCAGAGGTGCTCATCCATCAGCAGGCACAGGGAGGAGTGTGACTGTCATGGAATTAAGGGCCTTTAAAGCCTGAGTCTGTGGCATTGACACGGCAAAGGTGCCACAGCACCCACAGAGACACGAAAGGATTCCCAGGATTCTCATTGCCCAGGGAAGCCCTCTGACCTTCAGCTGCACTGGGACTCCAGAGAGGACTGGCCTAGGATCAGCTCCTGCTTCTCTGCACAGGGAGCCCTCAGTGTCCCTCGTGTCCCTCACCCACTGCAGAGGGTCCAACACCAAGCCCAGCTTTTCCTGCCAAACGCATCCCCCCGGCTCCCTCCCGGCCCTCCGGAGCAGGCACTGCCAGCAGGGTGAGGTGGGCACTGCCTTGGCTCTCCTTGCAGCTCTCTGTGTGTGGAAGCCATGAAAAAGCCCAATTTTTGTGTTTTTTTATAGATCACCTGGTGCCTCCAGGTTTCTGTGAGATATTTTATTGCATTAGTGTTGTCAAATGGTGACATTTCTGAGTGTAAGTCATAGGGTTGTTGTTAATGCCAATTTAATGGTGCTAAAATGATTAAATATGGCAGGCTTTTAAATAATGAGGTACATAAAAGGTGTTAATAACCTCTTAAGTGCTTTAATAATATTCTGTGCTATCATAAAATGTTAGTAATTGGACCTCTTAACTTTCATCTGCCATAAAGTAATGAAAGAAAAAAATCTCAACAGAGGCGCTGAATGGCTGAAAATTTTGCTTAAATAAAAGAAAAAAAATTGAACAATGGTAAAACTGAGCCCTATTTGTTAGGGGGAAAAAAAGAAAAAGTAAAAAGTAAAAAAAAGAAAGAATTAACTGGAAAGCCCAGCGGAACACGCATTTTAATATCATGCAAATTCTTAGCATTTCCAAAAAATGTGTTTGGTGTAAGGTACTGCAAGAACAAAGGCTCCCAATGAAGGCACAATGGCTCAGTGCTAAACCCAACATCAGATGAGCTGCTCAGTGTGATGTGAGACAAACCTGTGTCCCCTGTATGAACAGAAGCTTTCTTGTACAGAGAATCACAGAATCTCCTGATAACAGAGCTAAGCTCAGCCTGGGCTGCTCCTCCAGCTGAACAGAGCTCCTCACACAGGTTAAAACCAGCAGATCTGCTGCTGCAGTGGGACACCTCCTGATAAAGCTCTTCTGGGACAGACAGGGCTGCAAACCCCAGAATTTCAGAGGAAGTGATGAAGGCTGAAGGATCCCTGAGTGCCCCCACAGGTAATGAATTCTCAGTGCTGAGGAGCACCCACTGAAGCACGAAACTGGATTGATGGGATGCAGAACAGCCAAATGTAACTAAAATTCTAAACAGGGATGCCAAATAGGAATATCTCAATAAAATTCAGACAGGATCCTGGGTAAGCAGCAGCTTCAACAGTAAAGGCCAGAGGTTTGTAAAATCCCCTCCAGGCTACTGCTTGAATCTCATCCAGCAAGAAGCTGGAGGAGCTGAAGCAGTGTCCATAAAATGTGCTGACACTGGGCTGGTATTGCCTTTAAAGGCTCCCCAGGACAATGTCCAGGGATGTTCCCCAGGTCCCCTCCTTCCAAACAGCAATCCAACCCAATCACATTATTGTGAGAAACCTGCATCAGCAAAAAACCTTTCATTAATGGATATTTGCAGGTTCCTGGCTCAATGACTCTCAGGGAAGCCTTTTAAGGTCTCTTTAGCTGCTGCCTGATGTGCTTTGGGTTTTTTTATTGCCTGTTAACATGTGCACCCAGTTCTTTTAAAGAACAGGTGCTTTGAACTGACCCTAAAAAAAAGGGAATTAGAATTTTGGGGCTAACCATGTAAGAGTAGTGTAACAGAGCCCTTTTGAGCCATGAATCCCACCCCTGTGAAACGTGGGGCGCTGTGATTTTCCCCAGCCTCTATTTATAACATTTTGTCATTCAGGCAGGGAGGGAGCAGGGGCCCACGTGAGCCAGGCAACCAATGCTCAGCAGGAACAACAATAGGGAACAGCAGAAGCCAAGAGTTTGCCCATAGGCATTGAAAAATTATAACGAGCAAATCGATTTTGAGTAGTCTAAATTTGCTTGGAGATAAATCAGGAGCTGAACAAATGGTCTATCTAACAGAGAAATGATTCACCAAGTACAGTGTTCCTAGAGCCACACAGAATGCTCTTGGCTGCTTTGAATGCTGGCTTTTTTTTTTTTTTTTTAATTTCTCAGACAAGACCATTATTATTCTCTTGTTACAGGTCTAGTGCTGATCCCACTGCAGTCAGTGACAAATTCTCCATTAGTTTCAATCAAGGACTTGGTCTCCTAAAAGCAGTTTTTCATCAGTACCTAAAGTACTTCCTTGACTCTCATATTTAAGAACAAGACTCTGCTCCCCACTCATCAGCACCTCTCCCCAGCACAGCCACAATTTGTAAAGTCCCTCCATGTCCCACTGCAGGCCCCAGCATCCCAGAACAGGATCGTATTTCTTCTTAGAGAGATGCTCTCTGCTTCATTTGATGTGCCCATTACTTGAGAACTGTCTCTCCTTTTGTCCATTAGCTAAATTCTGGATGAGCTTATTATTCTGCTTTGGTTTGTAACAATCCCTCTGGATCCATCTCTATGCTTATTAGGATTTTAGAAATGCAATCTAATTTGTGCTAAAGCATACAAATTCGGCTCCCCTATGATCTATGCTGTTCAACAACCCACTCCAATGTCTGATCTCTGCACATCAGTGGAAGGAGCAGTGATGGGGGACAGGCCAAGCAGGGACCCCCACTGAGAGAAGCACCTGAGCTCTGGTGAGCCTCGGGACCAGAAGGGAAACCAATTGGTTTATAGGTAGTTCTATTAAATTCCTTTTCAACTCCCCATGAAATACTCATTTTTTCAGCTTGACTGGAAATCATCAACCTTCTTTGGTGGCCCTGAGAGCAATCTATTCTGAACAAAGTTCCTGGAATCAAAAGATGGGCACGGCCAAAGACATGCTCATGTGCTTTTTACACTCATTCTCTGTGGTTGTTTGTCTCACACCAGGTCAGACTGTAGCCAGTACAAGGCTCTGCCCTGCTCTGAACACATCTTCACCAGCACAGCCAAACCAGACGTGCCAGCAGCTGGCAGGGGCTGGTTCATGGTGTTGACTGGGCAAGTTAATTAAGAGCAGAAGTAATTTTGAGCTAGGATAGGTTAAAAAATAAAAATACACAGAGCAAGTGTTTCATTTTGTGATTTGGTAGCTTTGGTTTCTAGAGGAACATGTCCAGACATTCCACTGAGCTTCAGTGTGGCTGCAGCGTGGCACAGACATGGCACAGACACTTCCAGTTTCTTCTTCATTTCCCCGAGAAGTCACTGCTGCCAACCCAATACCTGAAAACAGTCCCCTCCCCTGGTCCCCCACCTGTGCCTTGTCCTGTTTTACCAAGGATCATTCTCACCCCACCAGAGAAGAGCCAGGACATGTGACACGGTGATGCCACCACAAAGAAAAAGCTTCTTCTCCCTTCATTAGGTTGGAGTCCAGACTGGGCTCTGCAGTGGGCACAGGAGAGCAGAGGGATGCCCACCCTGGGCCACCAGCAGCTCCTGGGCCACTCCCAGAGACACAAGAGCCACCAAGGTTGGTCAGTGGCACTGTCACAATGACAGGGCCACCCTGGCCACCAACTTGGGCAGCCTGGGCTCTTCTTGTCAAGGCTGAGCAACAAGGACTTGGTTTTTCCAAACTCTCCACTAACTTCAACAAGCCTTGTCTTCTTAAAGACTCTCTGAGTACCATTTAGTGTTTAATAAATGCTCTGCCTCATGAAAAAGAAGCAGATAAAATCAATAAAGTGCCTGCAAACTTGCTTTGTACTGTCTCACATGCATATTTAGAAACCCTCTCTTCCCTGCCACTCACCTCATGGATCTATTCTTGGAGAATAAAAACTGGGATATACTTTGCAGCCAAAAGTAAAGTCATAAAGAAGTTTGCTCACGTTCCTCGACACATGAGATATAGAGTTAATTAAAAATTGTTCTCTGTACAACAGGTTTGTTTCACTGGAAAATGTCACTGATGTAAGGCTGTTCTACTCTTGTTGCCAACTACATTGAATTGACTCCATTATAAGCTTACTCCTCCCCCCTCCCCATTACTTTTCTTCCAATAATAAACCAGAGAGGTCTTAGAGCCCACTTTTTTATTGGAAAAGGTGCATTAGGAGTTGCTGGGCTGGAGCAGTCATTTTATGCCCCTCCAGTGCCTGTTTACCTGTGGCTCTACAGAAGCAGCAAATACTTGCTCCAGTTCTGCACAGTATAAATGAGATTTTTGATCCTACAGGCATGGTGCTGTTAAAAGATTTTTAATTAGATAAATACATTTTATAAAAAGATTTTGCAGAATAGTTGCCTCTAGCAACTGTAACAATCTTGAAGCTTCATCTTCTAAAAGGAAAGAAAACTCTTGCAGGAGGCTGGTTGTGTTATATAAAAATGAAAGATGGTATTACAGAACTAATAGGAAGGGGCCAATGGAAATGCAGTCCCACTCTTGGAAATGAGTTTGTTTCATTACTGACTTCAAACAGCACATGGATTTGTGCTCTCATTTTTCCAGCCGACTTGCCAAGTGTCAGCCCTGGGCTGGAGGAGTAGCTGGACCAGTCTGGAGGGAGATGTGGTGAGTGCTCTGTTTCCACAGCTGCCTCCGAGGGCTCTGTGCTACCACCAGCCCCAGGCAGAGCGCTCGTGGCTGCTCCCCGGGCTCTGGGGCATCCTCACCCCCAGGATGTCCCTGTACCCCCTTTGCAGCATGGCAGGGTGGCCTGAGCTGGTGTTCCTCGCCAGGCAGCCACCCTGCAAGTGTCCCTCAGGTCAGGGAAAGGTCTGGTAGCTGTCCCTCCCTGCCTGAGGATGCAGAACCTGCAGCATCCTGCAGGCACAGGCACAGACAGGAGGGGAACCCAGCCCTCCTGATCCCACCAGCTGAGAGTCCTAGGAACGAGCAAGGTTAAGCACAGGCATGGGCCCAGTGCATGCCAGGGTGACAGGAACTGCTCCAATGCCCTGTTTCTACCCAGCTCAGAGCTGTGGAGAGGCTGCTGAGCTGCCCCCGGATGCCACGGCCCCAAAGGCCCCAAAGGCTGTGGGGCAGGGACGTCACAGGACTTTCCCTCTTCCCCTTGCACATCCCTGTGAATGAATGCTCACAATGTGCTGTCAAGGTGGGGAGTTTTATCCCTGCAGACTCAGTGCAGGATAGCAGCTGGAATGGGAACTTTTCCATGCTCACCCCCATAGTCAGTATATTTAGCCCTGACCTAGAAAGACCATCCTTTCTAGGGCTGAGTTGTGATTCAGACAGTCTGCTTGCTGAGCAGAGACTGCCAACTGTGCCGAATCATAGCTGATTAGAGGTGGGAGAGAGCCTGAAAAACAATACACCCAGGCAAATGCAGTGGGTTTGGAGCATTTCATGGAAATTATATTTAACACCATTCTGGTGACTTAAAGAAAAATTAAAACAAACAACCCTCGCACCTTCCAAAATAACCCTACCTGTCTCTGGTGGGAGAGGAGAGACTGGCAAAGGGTTGCTATTTTAAATCATGGTGGAACAGTGTAAGGAAGAATATACATGTAGGTAGATCCATACATAGGTATAGATACATACACACACATCTCCAGATGAAGCAGGGGACTCATCGTCTGGGAAAGGAAGGGTGGACAGAGAAGAAGATACTTTTTTTTTTTTTGCATTTTAGGGGAAATTCTACCTTGAAGCAAAACAAATTCAATTGTGTCTAAGGGGAAACAAGAACAAAAGAAAAAAAAAAAACAAAACATGAGAAGATGTCTGGAGACATCGTGCTCGTACAGAAATGTCTGCTGGCAGGTCAGAAAGTGTCCCAGCAGCCCAGCGTGGGACTGCAGCTTGTATCCCACAGGCAGTTATCCTCTGCCTGCAGACACTCTCAGGCCATCACCTGGGATTTGAAGGAGAAATCTTATCTGCAGGCCTGTGAGAAAGCAGGAGGAGGCACATGTTGTCCTTACACCCCAGTAAAACAGTCAGGGAGTTAAACTGGAAAACAATGCACAGCCCAGCCCAGAGACAGCAGAACAGGAGACTAAACACAACAGTTTAACAAATAATTACAGGTTCTTTATACGGCCTAGAATTTGTAATCCACCTTCATCCACTTCTCTTTGCACAGTTTAGAATTACAATGCCAAAGGGATCACAGGGAATCATGAAATAATGTCCTGCATTTGAGTGCAGAGCAGACAGTCTCCGATGGTTTTAGATACTCTTTTCATGAAACATTTACCATGTGGCACCCAAGTGTTCCCTCCATTGTACCTTGGCAAATGCAGTGGACACACTGCTACAGGCACTCACACAGGCTGGATGTTTGCAGACATTAAAAGTGATGAGAAAAAAAAAAACCAAAAACTCTGACCTGGATAAGTTCTTGATTTAAATTCAGTAAAGTGTGGGGACTGAATATTATCTCCATAATAAATTTGTCACACCATAAAACAGAGTGGGGAATCAAGAAGTAATATCTTGCATTTCAACAAACGCTTGGTCTCTGAGGACCCCCACCATCCCTTGGTATGTAGGAGTACAATTTATCATCTGTATTTTTCATCTTAACTGCATGGAGAAGAGAGTATTATGCCAGTGGTGCTGGACTGATATCTGGGGGACTGTGAATCCATTACCTCCAACAGACTCCCTGACTCCTCAGTAAGCCCCAGCTGCTTGGTTTCCCATCTGCATTTCCATTTCAGAGAAACTTTAAATGAATGTCAAAAATATTTGAGGAGTCAAAAAGGAAACA
This sequence comes from Lanius collurio, assembly GCA_020086605.1. Taxonomy (NCBI): domain Eukaryota; kingdom Metazoa; phylum Chordata; class Aves; order Passeriformes; family Laniidae; genus Lanius; species Lanius collurio. The sequence continues at coordinate 635,543 of JACBWW010000027.1, forward strand.
GAAAATATCTAAGCTCAAATAAAAGATACTGTTTGACTATAAATAAAAAGAGGTTTTTAATATTTTAAGTGTGTTTTAAACACTTGTAAATAATTCTGGAAGGAATTGCAAACTGACAGCTTGCTTAAAAACACCTTCAAAAACATTTGATCTTTTTAATATTGTTTTGTCCTTACACAACTATTTTGTTAAATTGATACTGGTTTGGGAAATACTGCAGGATTTCCTACTCTGCATTTCTTGCCCTCCCAAAAATGACCAACACTATAGACTCAGATCTAATAATGAAGTTTCTTTTAACAAAGTATGCAACAAAGGATTTACTTTAAACACAAGCTTAAATTGTTTGGTTTTAGCAAGTTAAACACAATTGAGGAACTGCCAAGTGCTTTGCTGGGGAAGTCTGGAGTCAAGCACCCAGCCAGCACTTGGGCTGAGTGGGGTGAACATGGTGAAAAGTTAAAATAAAGCATGAATAAACAGAAAATAAGCATGGCACTTGGAGATTGTGCGCTTTGCTGGTACAGTATTCCTAAGGTGTGTTTTGTATGTTTGAAAAAATCCTGTTATTCAGGAGCTTGGAATTGCTCTTCCATCCCCAGCGCTGATGAATAGCAGAGGCACAGCATGCAGCCCTTTATTCTGAGGGAGCCTTAATCACTCCCCTCCCGAAACTGCTGCTCCATTTGACTGACAGAATTAGAAGCAATCCACATACTGGAGGGGAAAAAAAGAAAGGCAGACCCATTTGGTTGTCAGACTGTGGGTACATACACAAAGCTTTTAGCAAAAAGAAAAAGAAAGAAGAAAAAAGAAGAGAAAGTTGTTGCCCTCCTAAATGACATCTATATTGATGACATGAATGACAGGCTTAAGGGGAAAATTATAAATCTTTCTCTCCAGCTTTTCTTTTATTGCCCAACCATATATTTCATCTTTCCAGGGAGCAGGGCCATTAAACCCAGAGCTGACAGACGTGAGAGCTGTCGAGAAGCTGCAGCCAGGCCCCTCTGGTGGGAGAGCAGCACTCCAGGTCTCTGTGCCCTGGGTGAGACCATGGAGCACCAACAGCACCAGTGTGCCACAGGCCACCATCCCTGCCCGGCTGAGGAGAGCAGCAGGCACTCAGGAGGAGCTGAGCACTTGGCTGTGAATGCCAAGAGCCCTGGAACTCCCTTCTCTTGGGACTCCCCACTCCCTGATATGCTGTTTCAGGGGGAATGAGCAGAGGGGATGTTCTCCCCCTGTTCTTGTGGCAGAACAGCTCTCTGGGGCTGTAACCTGCCAGCAGCAGCAGCCAGGGTGACCTCAAAGCCCCCAAAGGATGTTCTCTGTGTTGGCAGCAGTAGCTTTTCTGTCTTTATGAAGGAGCTTTGGACTCCTGATGGAAAGAAGAATGTTGGCTCTCCTTTCTCATGCCATACACGAGGCTGCCTTTGTCCCCAGAGTAGCCACAGATTTCTGCATTTCTGCTTTGTTCATTTTCCTACACAGTCTCCAGGGAAAACCAGAAGAAGACAAAGAAACCCCAGTGTCTTACATGATCACAGACACAGATGTAATCATCTTCAGTTAAAAATAATTCCTGCACCAAGTTCCATTTTTCCCAGAGCTGATACATGACTGATACAACTGATAGACCCTCTCTGCACCTGCGTGTTTGTGTGTACATACATTTACATGTACACATATAAATTGTTCTTTTTCCATATGAGTCTCCTGTGAAAGATCATTGTGGTCATGTGGAACTGCCTGTGCTCAGACATACTGCAAAAATACCTCCTTGGGTTTTATTGTCTGTGACCACTATACTTATATTTTATAGCAACCTAATTACAGACAATCCCCTTTAAATGCTGACATGCAGTGCTAAGTTATTCTGCAGGTGAATAAGTAGATGCAACATTTCTCTGTGTTCTCTAAAATTGTGTAGTAGTATTAACTGGATTTGTCAACATCAGGACTGTCTAGAGAAATTATTCCATTTAAAAATGTTCCCATCACCAGTAGCACTGAATCCACAGTGTTTGGGGAATGCTCACGCCATGGAGGAAGTGGAAGATTAAAAAATTAAATGGGTTTGTCTGAAACCTCCCACACTGCTTAGTTTATAACAATAAAGGGCAATGATGATTCCTTACAAAGTGATTGAGGGGATAGGATCAAGAAAAAATAAAAATTAATAATCCAGGTGAGGCCAAGTCCAGCTCTCTGGCTCTCCCCATGCTACCCAGCCCAAACAGATACAGTTCCAATCTTTTTTTCCTAGCACTGCTACCACAGATAATAAAACTAATTTAATTTTCTGTCACTCTTTTCATTTTAATGGACACCCATAGATTTCACAGCCATAGGAGAACAGTGCACAAACCACATCTTTTCTGGAAAGAAGAGACATGGAAAAAGAGAAATCTTGTGTGGAAATGCCAGAAGAAACATTGTCATGAAAAACAGCCTTTAAATATTGAAAACACATAAAGGACAACATACAACACAGGAGAAACAGGCTGAATAAAACATGCTGCTGTTAAAACCCTGGAGCTCAGTCCTGCAGGGATTTGCAGTTTCCCAGTGCAGGCTGTGATTTTTCAGGGCTTCTGAGTGCCGCTGGAAGGCCGTGGGGCTGCAGAGACGCCGTGCCTGCAGAGCAGTCCCTGTGCTGTGACAGGTAGCGACTCCCTCCCAGGCTCAGTCTGGCACATCAGAACCCAACAGGATCTTTCTTTTTTCAGCTCGGTGCCTCGGAGGCTCTCACACGTTACCGTTACCCCCTGCTCATCCCACCCCGGCGATAAGCGCAGTATAAATAGCTACCAGTAGATGACAGATAGAACATGGACATGACAACAGTGTCCTCCCCCTGCTCCTGCAGCCGGCACAGCAATTTCTGTCGTGATCCGCTCCTTCCTGGCACTGTGGGAGCACAGTGGTGCTGGCAGGAGTCGAGCTGACTCCAGGCAAGCTCCTCACGCTGTCCCCAAAACCCCACCTGAGGTGAACGTGCAGGTGGATATTTATCTGAGCAAGGTAATAATCTCAGGGTTAATGAGGACCTGGCCTAATTTAAGAGATGGTCATAACTAGGAATTGATGTCATTTGTTCAGTGCTTCAGCGAGCTCCCAGTTTGGCTCTTTTTTCCCCTAAATCCCTGCAGCAGTGCTATCCAGCTCAGGGATAATGGAGGGGATTAAAAATCAGCTCCTCATCTCTTGCTAATTCTGCTTGCTTCACTGTCCTATATCCAAAGCAACAAAATAGGGGCAGGATGTCCAGCTTTAGGAATCATCATTTGGTTTGACTGGCAAGAGGCCAGGGAAGAGCAGAAAGGAATGATAAGAGATGTGGAAAACATGACCCGTAAGGAAAGGTTGTAGGAATTGGGTTTGTTTAGTCCTGAGAAGGAAAGAATGAGGAAAGATTTGATAAAGAGGAAAGATATGACAAAAGCCTTCCAATCTGCAGAAGTTTGTTTTAAAGAGAACAATACTCTTCTTGTTCCTTCAGAAATCACCTTATTTGCAGCAAAGACAACTGGGGTTAAGGCATTAGGAAAATGTGTTTCCTATGTGCAGGGGCAGGGAAATCCTGCACCAGGCTGTGTAAAGCAGTTTTGGTGTCTCCCCTGCACTGGGGGCTTTCAGCACAGGTTATTGAGGCAGAGGCCACGTTCCTCTGACAGCCTCCTCCTGGAGTCTCAGTCCAGGCTGTGCCTTTGGGGATGTGACCATGTGCAGCTGCTGCTTTTTGGTGACTGCCCTCATGTGCACATGGACACCCAGAGCAACAGCAGTGTCCTGGTAAGGAGAGGAGCCCTGGCCTCAAGTCAGATGAGAATTGGCTTGCAGAAGTCAATCCCCAGTCCTACAAAGCTGGTAAATATTGCACGAGGTTCACACAGCCTCAAACTCCACAGGCTTGGCAAAGCCTGCCCAGCCGCTCTCCTCACGAGCTGTAAAGAGTCTGGATGCAACACTGAGCTGGCAATTTGCTGAAGACACATGGGGCAGAAAAGAAACCAAACTTGCTCTGTTTAGACTGACATTGGCTCCCCACTGTTGACAGCAGTCCAGACTTAGGGTCTGGTCTTTCTCCCATTGAATTCCACGGGGAATTTTTCCGTTGGCATCGGCGGGGGCAGTAATAAGGTGTTGTATCTGTCAGTGCAGATTGCCAATGGAAGACAAACTGGAACTGCTAAGTGCTGTCTGTAATGAGAGATCGTTTTTTCCCTCCCTCATCCTCTCTCTCAAGTCCATTTTCAGGCCATAACCACATTTTAATGAATAAAAAGTTGTTGTTTCAAATCCTTGCAGAACTGCAGTCCCTGCCAAGCCTGTTTTTCTTCTGGAAAGACAGATGCATGTGCTCACATTATGGTAGTAGTTTTTTGCATGCCATATATTTTCAGTGATGTTCATGAAACTAGAATTAGTGACACTAATAATGACAAATCAGAGGGCTAATATTGTTTAACCCTGTTAAAGAGTGTTATTACATTTACATGTTCCCACAGAGTAAATGCTGTTCAACTCAGACATATGTCTTGCTATCTGTTTATTTTTATGAATCAGAAATGAATCAGCAGTCAAAGAGTGTCCTGTAGATTTATTTGTCTCATATACCATTTTAGAAGGGAAAAAAACCTCCTCTACTAGGGCTCATAGAATCATTTTGTATTCATTAGAGGCATAATAGTACTATTAAATTAATTCTAATCAATAAGAACACTGCAGGTCTGCACAGACTAACCCCAAAATGCTGGGCCATTGAGGAGGCCAGCCTGTGCTCCTGCTGATGTAACACTCATTCCTATTCCGGGGGTGAAGGCAGAACTACACCTTCAGATTTGCTCTCCTGTGTGCAGCTGTCTGGTTTGCACTGTTTGGGAGCAGAGACAGAGCTGCCTTTTCCTCAAGCCACAGAGACTTCCAGGATGCAAAGAGCAAAAGCACAGTGTAGTCTGCAGCACTTGAGCCCTATTTGTGGACAAGACCTACAGTAATTTCAGAGCTGAAAAGTGATTCTCTCTCTGCACTGCACTCAGTAGATAAATGAAATAGGATGACAGTCATTAATATGATGTTTCTATCCTTATTTTGCTTTGATACCCAGGGACTTTTGAGGAAAGTGTTAGGATCCTTGGATAAGATTTTGAGAAGAATCCCCATCTCTTTGAATTCTTAGTTCTCTAACATGTCCAGCCCTTATTTGTAAGCAACTGATAACAAGCTTGATAATCTCCGCCTTAAAAAAAATAAAATCAATACACTGCTTCAGAAATTTGACCAAAAAAAGTTATGTAAGAGGTAAGAAAAACATCACACTTTCTTAAAGCATTAGATATTCCAAGAATTACAGAAGGTAATTTAAATTCAACTCAGCCACTACTGTTGCAATATTGAGGTTTTAAAGTCAGTTTATTTATATTTTAACTTTGCAGTTTCCCATAAGGCATGGTCAAAGTCTTTAACAGAATCACTGACATTAGGAATTCTCGTCCTCCTTTTCCCTTGCTCCTTATCAAGTGTACTTTGTTTCCTGCAATGGTTTATTGGGACCATCTGCATCTCCTCCTGTTTTCTCTCAGGCATGGAGATAAGATTTCACCTTTGGATGTCTGGTTGAAGTCCAGCTGGCAGTGGGGATGTGTTTGGTGCCGGTGGCTCTGTGCCTGTTGCATGCACGCGCCAGTCTCACATGGTGGCGACAGAAAAACCCACGTGAGAACCACCCTCCGTGGTCAGGACCAGCTCCATTTCCCTCCTCAAGGCCAGGGCCAAGAGCTTCCAATCCAACCACCTGAAACATGAGCTGCCCAAGTCCTTATCCAAGTGATTAAACAAAAGGCTGGGCTTTACAGAGACTGAGCCCTCGCTGATGTACAGAGGGGTTGGCAAAGCCTGGCACGATGGCCAGGGCATCCTTTGCCAAATCAACACCCACACTGCTCTCAGCACTTCTTAAACTCCTTTTGGGACAAACTATGTCCTTGCAGCTGCCTCCCACTCCTGTCACTGCTTCCCTCCTTTCTGATCCCACTGCCCAGCCCGAGAGCAGCCCATGGTCTCTGCATCCCCTCAGGACTTCCAGAGCACAAACCCACTGCAGCCATCACCAGGAAACAGCAAAAGCAACAGGGCACCTCCACCCAAAGCTGCCCAAGGAGGGCACAGGAAGAGATTCCATCTATCCCACACAGCTCAGGGAGCTTTTGGATTCTGGCCTATTATTTTGGATTCTCCCCTATTATTGCTTTCTGCCCTATTCTGTACTTGAACATGACATGAAAAACCTTGATTTCAGCCTTTGGCAGGGGTGATTCTCTCACCAAGGTCAGCCCAGCTGGGAAATCTGGTTTCTTTGCAGCCAAGGCCTGGTAAAACATACCACAGCAAATGGCTGGAAAGTGAAATCAGGCTCCAGCAGAAGGGTTGGAGGACAGCACATCCCAGAGCAGGGGAAGGATGGGAGAGCTCTCCTTCACCATTTATCTAGAAAGCCTGCAGAAATGTTGCAGTCTTTGAAGATAATAGCAGCAAAGACAGTTCCTTTCTTCTCCCTTGCCTCCTCCTTTCCTCCCTTCGTTCTGGAGACACATTACCCACACAGAGGGTCAAGTACCCAGCAAATGAAACATTTTTCAAAAGCTCATTGTGAGGGTTTGCAATGCAGACAAACAATCTCAAGCCTCACTGCACATTCTCCCAAGAAACCAAAGGAACACCTTGTGCACTGTATCTTTTGTTTCTTCCTTTTATTATTCTATAAGTATTTTTATTCTTTTTTATTTAGTATCTCACGAAGTAGAAGAAAGTAATCTTTGTTCTGCCTATTTGATGTTTAGAAAAGCCAGAGAGACAAATCTGTAAACAAGCTTTCTCTGTTTGTTAGATTTTTTTTTCCTTCTTAAATACAGGCTGCAAGTCTCAGAAGAAGTCAAGGACTCGAGTTTCTCTTTGTTTTGAGTGTCTGGCTGCATCTACTGTGCTAAAGTGTCAGCTCCAGATAAATAAGGGAATGAAAACAGAGAAGGTCTATTTAAGAAAAAATGTCTGTCCTTCAAAGTCTGGAGAGATAGAATTGAATTTATTGTCCCCTGGGCAACATCCAGGGAATGTTTTGGAACCTTGAGGAAACTGTGGATGCTGGGGCCACAGTCTTCAGTGGTTTTTTGTGTCCTTAATATTATGCTGAGATCTGAACTGCTTCACATCCAGAAAAGTGAAATAGTGGATTAAACCCATAAAGGAAGGGGGCACAAGGAGGTCCTTACACTGTGGGATACCCCATCCCTTTTCTGGGATATACTGAGGAAGGTCTGGCATGGGTGTACAATTTCTGGACCTTGGGCAAAAATGGGCTTTTCTAAAGCACCTCTGCAGAATTAGCACAGCTTATATAATCATTGCAATTAGTGCAGTGCAGTCTTGCTTAGTTGGACTCATGTGATTACCTGAGAACCAAGGCTGAATTAATTTAAAAGGAAAAAAAAAAAAAAAAAGAAAAGTAGGTGTCTGTCTTAGAGCTGTGGAGACAAGTTCAAGGGAAACGTGGACTTCTCCATTGATTTCCCACAGAAATAGTTCTGATGTGTTATTTTCCTTCCCAGCTCTTTATTTTAACAACGTATGGTGAGGCAGCTCTGCCTCAGTGGGGATGTGCAGGTCTCACTGAGCTGTGCTGGCTCCCTGGGCTGGAGACAGCTCAGAGTATTTGAAAACAACAACATTCATAATTGCACTACATGAGGAATCAAGACTAATACAGAAGAGTTACCATAACGACAACACCTCAACGTGGTGCAAGCACAAATACCTTACACATCCCAGGGAGTGATTCAGTGCCATGTTGGGTGAAAAACATTCATCCTGGGAAGAACAGGCCACTGAAAATGGTGGTGTCTGAGTTATAGTTTTGTAGCAGGAATATTTATCTATGAGAAAAATCTTTAGCAAATTAATTATTAGAATTTTATTGCTATTTTACCTACCAGTGGCTGTGTTACCTACTGTAGAAACTGTCACCCATTTGCTGGCTGATGAATCCTACAACTCAGCACATGCAGAAGTGTTTCATCATACAATGCATGGCACCAGAATAGAGCTCTGAGGGGCTCATCACTGCAAAAGTGGGAAAAGCAGCAGGAAAATAAAAAAAAACCCTCATCTTCTGGAGCTAAAGCTAAAGATGCCCCCAACATCCAGTAGGAAGAGAAAGAGAACACAAGTCATAGTGGCAAATTACAGATTATTTTCATGAATATGTGCTTTCTTTGAGGGAAAAGTGTAGCTATCAAAAATGATCCAACTAGAGAGAGATGTAGTAGGAATAAAGATTAGGGGGGCACAGGGCAGGGAGGAGAGTGCAGCATTATGGAAAATGATAAGGGTGGACAAAGGAAGGTGATTCCACCAGATGATCTAAGACAGACCTGTTCTTCCATTCTCACCCCCAGCAGTGGCAGCTGCCTTCACAAACCCCTTCCTGACTTCCATGCTCCCGTGTCATTGCAGTGCCCAGATAAAATAATACATTTCAAAAGACATTTGGCCTTCTAAGGGGTTTGGGGGTAGGAGGCTTTTATTTTTTGAGTGTGTGTGTGAGACTTTTTGCTGGTGTTCAACATTTGGCTGTCTTTAGAAAGCAGGTAGTCAAACACCACAAAGTTCTTTCCCCTTCCGAGTCATCCTTCCACCTCCTGGGCTGTACCACGGTGGACTGCTCATCACACTGAGCTGCACCAAATATTGCCTTCCACTTATCAATGACCCAACAGGGCAAACTCCCCTCTCCAACCTCTGCACCTTCATCATTCCTCTTCACTTTGCAAAGTGTCAGGCCTTAAGCTTCCTCTAAGTTTCCGTAAGCGTTGCTTTAATGCAGATCCTGCTTTTTAAACTTGTTCCCAGAAAAACAGTGCTTCACTTTGCTTACAGTCCTTCACTGCCATCACAAAAAAGAGCTTAAGTGATTTCTGCTGTGCTTGCTTTGATAGTGATATTCAGCAACGAGATTCTTTGTGTGAAAGAAACCCAGGAAAAGCAGCTTTTCCTAGCATTATAATTTGTTATAGTTAGGTGTTAAAGTTTTCAGCTGAGCTGCTGGTGATAAACACTGCATATGCTCCAGGCTGCGTAGGCTCCCACTAGATTTTCATTGTCCAGGTTAGGAGCACAGTAGTTTTAAGTTCCCACTGCAGCTAATGGAGAGAAAAAGGTTTTTTAAGAGCTGTTATTTATCCCACTTAAGCTCCGAATCACTGTGAGGTGTCTCTCTTCACCACTGAGTGAAAAGGGCTCACAGAGCAGGGGCTTTGCCAGCTGACACAGGTACATTTTAGGTGGGATGGTGCCTGCCTCAAGCTGCTCCACACTTCAACAGAGCAGAAAATAAGTCAATAGGAAAGGAAAGCAAGACACAAGAGCAGGAAGCAGGCAAGGAGGCTTGGAGAGGTGAGGCACTGTCTGGAAATCACACAAGGCATTGAGATGGAAAGAGAATCCAGATCTCTTCATGAAACCCCCTTTTTTGTGCATTCTGTACCTTGGGGCTCCTTGCTCTGTCAGACAAAAAGAACATGACTCTGTATTTCCTTTTTCTCTTTCCTTCCAGTAGTTGCATGTTAATTAAGCACTTAGATCTTTCCAGAGCAATTGTAAGACCAGAAACCTCTTAAGTCAGATGGAAAGAACTAAACATTTCAGCCACTGTGAAGCAGCCAGAAGAAAAACAAGCATGTGGGAGAAAAAAACAAAACAAAATACAACATTGTGCAAATAAAATTGCTGAGAGGAATACAAAAATCACATGAGAAGGGCAGATAGGGGCATTGTGTGAAGGATAAGGAAGCGGATTTAGGAACAAGGGAAGGTTTCTAATTTTGCTTTGGAAGCAGAGTTGGTGAACAATTATCATTGCCACTCCTGCCCTGCTCCCCAAGGTTTGTGACACAAACGCTTCATTTCACACTCTGCACAAGTGTGAGGGCCTCACGACAGCCAGGCAGGGGGACAGGAGGGAAGATGGGACTCAGGGGTGGGAGCCTTGCCAAATGGATCCACCACAGACACAGAAATGAGCTCTCCTGCCCACGGCTGACCTACCTCAAGAGTTTCTTGCCTCTGTGCTCCTTTTGCTCTGGAGCTGAAAATTTCTGCCTAATTTGTCATGCTGAAGGCCAGATTACCTCTTTGTGTGGCTATGGAGGCAGAAACCTCTAAAAATTATAATCAAGGGCTAAACTGACTATATGACCTGATCTGATTTTGAAAATAGCCCTTCCCTTGAGCAGACAGACTGGATGACCCCCACGTGTCCCTTCCAGCTTAGTAAAAGCTGCAAAGATTTGGGAAAACAACTCTTTTATCCTGGACTACAAAACCAGCATTTCCAACAGTTTTTCTTTCATTATGAGAAAAAGACCTAGACAACACTCAGGTGCCCAAGAGCCCTGAAACAAAGAGGATCTCTACAGACACAGTACCAAGCTCTCCAGAGCCAGCTCAGCCTTTCCTCCTCTGCCCTCGCTGTGGGATGGCATCCCAGCTTCTCCTCTGAAGAAAAAAGCCAAAGCCAAGTGGAAGATGAGCTGTGAAGGTGCAGACCTTGCTGCTGCTGCTTTCCCACAGCACTCAAGGAGTGCTGATTGCAACACCAGACCAGTAGAGTTTCTTCACTTGTTTTGAAACTGTCTCAGCTGGGAACACACCCCAGCCTGCTGTGTCATTCCTTGGCTGTGTTTATAAACTGCTGCCCTGGGACCTACAGGTGCTCAGCAGCTCCACAAGCAGAGCTGGAACACAGCAGATCTGTGCCAGCTTGTGCACTTGAGCTTGTTTTCCCTTCCAGCTGCTTTGTTTTAAACCAAGTTGGCAATCCCCAAACCCAGCCACAGTGGGGTGACATCAAGCTGCCCCTTAAATGCTGTCTAATGAGTTAATTCCTTAATTGCACCTGGAAAAGGATCTCTGCATCAAAGAAGAACAAACTTTGCTCCAAAGAGGTTATCAACAGGACCCCAGGAGACCAGTCACTGTGAAGCTTTACTTCATTCCAGAAATGTTTTGGAAGAAATTACTTCATCTTCTTCTTTATTCACTTAACTGATGACATTATAGCTCAGTCCATTAAGTAAATGGCTTATATATTTTCTCCAAGTTTTGAGGAAGTAATGTTGCAGTGTGTGTCACTATCATTGTCAGCACTCAACAGGGACCGGGACTTTTCATTTGTTTAGTGAGGTTTACCTCTGCTGAGATCTTAAATATGAAATATCTGGCTCAGGGTCTTTCATAACATTTGAGTGGGATTTAAAAAACATAAAAATAAAAAAAGAAGAAAGCAAGTGTTATTTTCACAAAAATTCCTGGCAGCTGTACCGTTTATTATGAGAAGAAAACGGAGCAAGAAAAATTGGCATGTCATTTCTTAAATGAATTTATATCCTCATTTCCTTTAGAAAATGAATCCCTGCTCCATCTAGCCATTTTCCATCAGTCTGCAGGGGCAAAGTTTGCAGAGCACAATTGAAATGCTCCGTTCTAGCACAGGCCAGGGTGTCATGCATGCCTTTGGTAATCAGATCCTTCCCAACCGCCCTGCCGGTAGCACTTACAAAGGTTTTATTTTCCATTGCAATGGGTCTTAAAAGTCAGCAGTGGCTCAGAAAATAAGCAGGGTCACGTGCTCAAAATTCTGGTCACTGGGGCTAAAACGTCCTTGTGAGAGGGCTGCAGGAGCCCATCTGCTGAGAACTGACTTGAGCTGCATTTGTCCCCCTGCCATGGGGGGAACGTGCCAGGTGTTCCCTTTTCCTTTTGTTGGTTTTTCACCACGCCTCAGTATCCCAAGGAGGAGAGGCAGCAGGATGGGGAGGAGATTTGCCAAAAGATAAGAGAATTTGGGAGCCAGTAAAAAGCACTGCTTTCAGGAACTGTCACAGAATGCTGTCACTCAAAAGAAGTTTCACACAAAATCTCCAAAACAACCTCTTCCTCCTCCACACTCATCCGCCTCCTCTGAGGGGTGGTGGTTAATATACTAAATACAACATAACGACTTGGAAAGCACTTTTCATTTTGAGTCACCACCTTGCTATTTTTGCAGCCGAAAATACAGACTGGTGGAGTTGATGTCATTAATCTGGTACGCACAGGAACAACCTGGGGAGCCGGGGTTGGAATTCTGAGGAAAAGGAGGCTCCCGGGAAGTGTCTTCTGGGGAAGTCAGTGCAATGCATCACAGCCAAGGACAGGAAGGAAAAAGAGGATAATAGCACTGTAACATCACTTCTGGTTGTCTCCAGTTTGTGTTTTAAACCAGTATCAAATTAGGAAAAAGGCAAGGGGAGGAGGAAAAAAGGGGAAACATTTCATTTGCCCCCAACATAACAGGTTTTTTTTGGGTACAGACTTTTTATTCTTTTTGTCTGAAATCTTAAAAAAATACCCAGGAAAGAAATTTAAACCCTCAGAGTTATTTCAAAATGAAAATCAAAGGCTCCTGTTTCAGCAAAAAGCTAGCTGGGACTGGGTGGCAGACAGGGTGGGAACGCCAGACATCAGTGCCTGGAAGCCTGACAAACACAAGGGAGGGCCTGAATGCAACAAAGCTGGGACACGAAACCCACAGAATCTCCTGATGATTTGGGTCAACATATGGCTCAACACAACGTCTTGGGCCAACCTCGACATGTGTCAGTCTCCAGGGGAGTGTGTGCGATTTTCTCACATCAGAGAGGAGGGCACTGATGGCACTGGGGAAGGAAAACCTACTCCCATTGTACCTCATATGGGTTCTGCATAAATGGGGTGCTAAAGTGCTGTTTACCCAAGCTACACCTGATCCAGCTCGCCTGGATCTGCTTAGAGCTCAGAGGGAATGTCCTGATGGGTATTTTGGCCGTTGCATGAGAAAGCAGCACCACTGGTGGGTCAGGGGGTCCCCCAGTCAGGACACTGTGGGTGACACATTTTCCCAGCCAGGCTGCTGGGTCTGCACAGCCACTGAGTGCAGGCTGGTGTCAATGGGACTGTTATGATTTCACCCAGCCTCACAACTCTGGCTGCAGTTTCCCTGATTCCCTGAACAGCAGGGAAGGTCTAGACTGGAGCTGCAAAGATTTCCACATACACACACACAGACAAACACTTTTTTTTCCCCCTGTCCTGCCAGTTTCACCAACCATGAGAGCAATCCACAAAGCACATGAAGGCTCTTTTCCCTGACCTGCTTGGCTGGCTTTTCTTAGCTGGTCTGAATGGCTCTGCAAACCTATCCATGAACATACAGAAAACACGTTTGATCCTCTTGTAGAAGAGTTAAACTCTGGGAGAGAAGAAATGCTGGTATCAAAGGAGCAGAGAAAAACAAATACATCTGTGCTAAGGGGGAGAGTAACTGTGGGATGGAGAGGGACAGTTCAAGGCTGGGACTAGATATGCAAGAAGAGAAACTTGCCCAAACACCAGTTATTTTTTTTAAACAGGAGACAAATGTCTGTGCTTGGATCTGAGCTCCCCTCCTGTCTCTCTCATGAGACAAGGGACAGGCAAACACACTGGGGCCAAAGCCTCCAAACACGGGGCACTGCCAGGGCACACAACCCCACACAGGTCCCAGAGCTCTGTGCTGCTGCTCCCCTGCCATCCCCAGAGCACAGCATGGGGAGGGGCTGCAGTCAGGGGCAATGTATTCAGCCAGAAGAGAATGCAGCACTGCCTCTGCTCTGTGCTGGGATCTGTCCATCTCGTGCCATAGGAGCAGACAAAAATTATTCAAGCATTACAAGCCCTGCACAGTACTCCCTGTAGGCAGATGTTCTCCTGCTGTGTACTTTGTGTCTGCACAGGTGAACCAGAAGCATTTGAGAGCTCTCAGTTGTGCTCTCAGCTCCCTCCTCACCCAGGGTCAGGACAAGCTCCAAGTCTGCACAGCAGCTGCTTCCCCCAGGGAGAGAACCAGGGGGAAGACAAGCCACAGGGGAGGGGTGGGCCTGGTGGGAGCAGAACTGCTGCATTCGGGTCCTTGAGCAAAGCATCTCAGTCTGGTGAGCTTTAGACGGGCTCTGCACTCAGAGTGCCCTCGTGCACAGAACGAGCAGATGCCAGACCTGGAGCCAGGACGTGCCCGGGCACTGCTGGTCTGGAGGTTCAGGCTGAACCATCAGTGACCTGCTCTGAGGGCCCACGGCATCCCAGCAAGAAGGAACAAGGATCCCAGGGATGTGAGCCCTGCCGGGCCCCTGAGCAGCGCGGGCACTGCACCCCCTCTGTGCACAGGGTGAGTGACTGGGCAGCCCTGGTGGTGCTGCTGTGTGACTCTGCCCCATGAATTCACTTCAAAACCCCAAAAGACAAACAAAACAAGCAGCAAGGTCAGAGGAAGCCAGAGAAGAATCCTGCAATGATTCCTGTACCCACAACCAATCTATGAAACACAGCCATGACTAGAGGCATTTTCAACAGACGATACCATGTCAGCAAACTTGGCTGCTTTTAAGATAATTTCCTTAGAAAGGGATGGTTTTAGTATAGGGAACAACATAAACAATTTGGAAATAATCTGACTTTTATCAACCTCAAGGTTTAAAATGAAAATAAAACAAGGGAAAGGAACAAACACTCGGGTGCACGGCGAGAGGACCTTCAGGAGGGACGCAAACAACAGCTGCATTTGTTTGTGTTTGATTTTCAATTTTTCTTAAGAAATAGTAGGCATGTAAGAGTGAATCTTATTAAGGAAATATTGATTCAAAATATTAATATACTGCCAGAGGAATAAACCATTCAATCTCCTGCTACCCCTGCTTTTAATGAAGTACTTTTCTGTTTTCAGACTCTGAAGTACAAAAGCAGAAATCAAAGATTTCTTCTCTCTGCCCTACTTGGTGTGCCATTCCAGTCCAGTGCAGTTGTTCCAGTTAGTCTTAAAATACCCTAAACAAATCAAAATCCCTTCAGGAAATGAAAGTTAAAAGAATACTTGTTTCATTTAATGATCCCTCCTCTGTCAGAGGTTCAACATATTTGCATCAGGTGTTACAGTTGGCATCAGCTGCCATTGTATTGGTATTTGCTTTTCTGTTTCAGTTTGCACAACCCCTATCTCACAATGGGCCCTGCCAACAATTTCCATGCTGGAAAACACAGAAATAAACACAGGAACAACTGTTCTGCATTACTGCATAGCGACCAGAGAAAATTATTTTTCCCCCCTCTTCTTTCCTAATGACTCACACCTTCCAAAATCACATAATCTAAGGTCCATGTAACCTGCTTTTTCTCTTGAAGGCACTTCTCTCTTCCCTCTCCAACTAACCGATGTAGTAAGAAAAAATTTGCATCTTGGTCCTTTTTATTCTCTCTTTGATAAAAATTATTTGATCTCCATGAGGTGCGATGGAGAAAACCTCCAAAGGTTTAAATTCATTTATTTGAAGCTTAGCTGAACCTTTAAACATCCCACCCTTCTGCCTAATCCCTCAACAAGCTCACATTTCCCCTTTGCCCTCCATGGGCTTGCCTACAGGGAAATACCTTCCCAGAACAGCTGTACTAGAATAATTAATCCACTACAGATAGGCCAGTAAAATACCCTGCCTGGATATTACTCTGGAATAAAACTGGTGTTCTGGAAGGATGTTTTTGTGCAGCCAGGGCTTTTGTTCCAGAATCCATGGAGGGGTTTATCCAGGTGCAGGTGGCACGGGACAGGTACTGTGGCACAGTTATGCAGGGACATTCCCTGCACACTGGGAAGGACAATCCACCCAGTGAGGGTTTGAGAGAGTGAATTGGGGTTAGAACTGGGGGTATTGTCCTCGTGCCTGGATACTGGGCTTAGAACTGGGGCCATTCTCTTCCTCCATCTGCCTTTTGGCAAGTTCTTCTCATCCTCCTGCTTTGGTTTCTTTTCTTTTTTTTTTTTTTTTAGTAGAAATCTAATACTGCTTTGGGGATTAATTAATTGATGAATATAGAGAGCCTGATAAGTGTAAAGCACTACACAGGAGTTAAGTGTTATAATTAGGAGCAATTCTGATCTTGATTACAATGAGGTAAAGCTGGAAGTCCTACACCACAGAAAGATTTGAACTGATAAAAAAAATCAGAATCAGGGTCTTATGATTTTAAATGTAAACTTAGGCAGATTCCCTGCTGAGTTACATCTGCAACTGTAATAAGATCAAGGAACATGACAACTTGTCATTTCAGTAACAGATATAGGGAGAATGCCCTTTAAAAAAAATTAAACAGGAAGGAAATTTTTAAAGTGTTTTCTTTGGCTCTGAAACATATGCCCAGGGAGAAACTGTTCTCAGCAATGCAGTGGATCTTGAAATATTTACTGGGTCTGGCATTTAACATAATCTTTCTTGTATAAACGATATAGAAAAAACACATATTATCTTAGACTGCAATCTAGTGTGAGGATGAGATGATATTTTAATAGAGCTGCATTCATCAACTGTAACAAGAGAGGAAATGTGCTCCAATCCAACATGCCCTGTGGGCAATGTAAATAAGAATAAGTGACTTCGACCATCAGATAAGTGCAGCAAGGGGAGGCAAACAGGGACAGAGGCCTGCCAGGGAGGGAAGGCAGCGTGGGCAGGGCATCTCACCAGGCCAGGTGTGGCACCCACTGCCCCTCACACCAGGATCCCAGCCACTCACTCCACTCATCCCAAGGGTCCTCCTGGAAACCTGAATTTCTCACTTGGCTTGCAGTGGGATTTGCATGTCTAGCCAGTGACACCACTATTTTCAGAAGTAATTAAATTCTTAATTACACTTCTTAATAGGCAGTAGCTACTGCTTTGCAGTTCTGTTTCTGTCCCTGTTGGATGCCCATGGAGCAGTGCATGAAGCTCCACCTGCTTTTCCAGGGGGATCAGTGTGCCCAGCTGAGCTTACAGGCACTGGAATCACACTGGGCAGTACCTTTCAGAGCCACAGGAACCTCCCTTCAAGATTTTCCCAACACAGGTTTGGAGAAAGAACAGTGAAGACAGTTTGGAGAAAGACAGTGAAGATCTGAAAGGCCCAGATACTCAACCATTTTCAAACTTGCAGACAGATTTATTCTTGGGAACAATATCCCAACTTTCCTTCAAACCCTGTCTTCAGGTACACTGGTGATTGTGGGAAAAAAGGGAAAGTTATCATATGCAGGCAGTAAAACTGCAATATACAATCTCCAAAGAGGACTTGTGCTGGAGCACACACTGTATCGAAAATCATCAGGGAAAGACAGTGAGTTATTTGTGACCTTGGGCAAGATGTTTAATGTCTTACTAGTTCAGACAGGCAGAGTCACACACCAAAACCTCAACAGCCTCCCCAATCTCCCTCTGTGCGGAAGGGGACAGGGCTGTGAAAGAATGACTGAGTGTACATGTTTGAAACAGACTCTAAGGAAGAAGAAGTCTAAATAAAACATGAAGAAGTTAAAAGGCAGCTCGTTGTTTGACTTGTCTTCAGACAGGACTTCTGAGAAAGATGCAGCTGGATCCCTCAAGCTTTTGGCATTTAAAGGACCCCTGACCTTCCCAAAGCAGTCCCAAGACTCCCTTGCACCCATTTGCAGAGAAAACAAAAGACCCTGAACGTTGACTGCTCATTGATTTGCATTTCTTTTCCTGGGACTTGCCAGCTTGTCTTCCCCTTGAGTGGGAAGCAGACAAGGTTTTTATTATTTTCCAGCCATTGCTCGATGCACCTGTTGTAGGGGCCACAGGCAGATGATGGAGCTCAAGCTGAACATCACTGAGCTTGTCCTTCAGCAGTGTCGGGATCTGTGTCTGTTCCCAGTCCCTTTAATGTCATTCTCTCACAGCCAGCCTTCTCTCAGCATGTTTCAGATGTACAGCAAACACTGAACACCTACAGCAGAGCTGATACTGCCCTCACTGAAACCTTCAACAACCTCAATCTCCACGAGGCATCAAAAACCTGCCATGAGAGTGGCTGCCACTGCAGCTGTGCTCTTCTGACCTCGTTCACAAGGGCAGAGTGGGCTCAAAGGCATCTTCCCTTTTCCCTACCCTGGGACAGTCAGCAGCCAGATCACTGCCAAGCATGGTTTAGCTTTAGCTTGAACATTAATCATCTTATTGGGACTGTTCTTCCCTCCTGGCACTGCAAAACTCTCTGCCCATGTGCCACCCTGTCCCCAGGCAGTGCCATCCCTCAGCAGCTGGACTGAAGTCCCACCTCACCAGCCCCATCTCAGCACTTCCCTCTGGATCTGCATCACCAACCAGGTACCAAACAGCAGCATGGAGGGGCTGTGATTGGCCTTCTAATGCCCACCAGCACTTCAGCAATTCAGGTAACCCTTGTCAGATTGTTGCTAATTGCTGCTCATGTGTGGACACTGCAGCCCAACTGGACACACAGCCAGGGGACAGAGGCAATGCCTCCATTTCAGGTCCTAAATTTATCTCACTTTTTAAAGAAAGCACTGAACCTCCAAGGTTTTGACTTCTTCAGATTCCCTTGTTATGAAGTTATGAGAAAACATTTGTGGTCGGGTGATTTCCTTTTGCCCTAGACAGCTGTCAAGAGCAGCAGAATGGCCCAAGGCAAAATGTGATGTGGGCGTAAGAATTGTCTTATGCCAGTAAGTTAAAGCAATGGGTTACAAAGCCTGGGGAAAAAATGAGCCAATAATTGCTGAAAATCTTCCTATTCTGCTACATTTATTTAGTCAAATTCAGTGGCCTCTCTCCAGGCCTTCAGCTTTCTCCACGCCTTGGAAGAAGAACCTTATTAATAATTTTGCTTCTATTGTTTAATTGTCCTGAGCATCAGCAGAACAGACCCACGCTTGGCTCTTACACACAAGTCCCAGCCCTCTCAGACTGCAGCATCCCAGCAGCTCCCACTCCATAGACAGCAGGGGCCAAAGTACTGAAAGGATTTGCTGCCCTTATGTTGTTTGGGGTAAAGAGGGATTAAAAATTACACCTTGCCTGTGCTGCTGGAAGACTCATTTGATGAGTAGTCTCTATCAAGAATGGATGAAAACTCTCCACCAAATGTTAAAGGAAAAGGAGGTGGGAAAATGGATTAGCAACTCAGAGACAATCACCACAGACCGTGTTTGTTCTTTTCGAAAAAAAAAAAAAATTCAGTTTTAATGAACACATGCACATCTCATCTCCAAAAAAAATATTATCAACTGAAAGAAAATCTGTTTGAACAGCCACTACTTTTAGTGGTATCAGGGAGAGAGGGGTGTTGGCTGCCAAACTGAAAAGTTGGGGGGCAACAGGAAAGGAGGGAAGGGGCATTCAGAGTTAATCCAACATTTTTGCTGGCAGCAGTGCCAATGGAAGAGTCCCTGGCTCTGGGCAGAGCTCCATCCCTTGCTGTGCACTAGCACAAAGCCACACAGTGTCAGAGTGGCCCTGTTTGGATTGACAGGGGCTGTGGTTCAGGGCTGCCCTGGGGGCCTGGGCAGTGCCTGCCCACACGAGATGGGGTTTTACTTTATTTTTTTACTTATAACAAGAGCAGATTTACTTTTTATATCTATATAAAGAGTCTTAAAATTCAGCTTTTGCTTTCCCTGCTAAATGACTGTGCACTGACCTGTCTCTCTTTGGAGGCCTCAGTCTGAGTCTTTCATGAGGCTTTCACTGAATAAGGCTGCTTGGTTATCAGGTAATATTTTATACCAAGATTGAATCTTTATTTAATAGTCAGAGTCTTTTATTGATTCATGCAGCCAGCTATAGTGACTAAGAGAGCTGTGATTCATTGACACCTGTTGGGTTTGAAGTTGCTTTTCAGTCTTTACAACCTCTTCTTTCTGCTTCCCCTAAAAACACGCACTTTTTTCTACCTTTTTTTAATAACAAAAGGAATAAAACAAGAAGGCTACTTTTTGGCAGTATCTCAACAATTGTAGTAAAATTAATATCTTAGTACATGTCATTTTGGACTCATCTGCAAATTCCTAAAACCTTCCTATTTACCTTTATTTTTTTTTAATCAGAGAGGACATATGAGGTGAAGTCAAGCATATGGGCTACCAGAAAACAGTGTATGACTCATGACAGCCACTCAAAATTTAGCTCTTCCTTGGCCACTTTATACGTGTACATATACAATACTCAGCCTAGAAGAGATTCATCTTTACCTTTAGCAGGGCTCTCACCTTTGATGACCCTTTAGGAGCTGTATAAGGCAGGCAATGAAACCCCAGACAATCCCCCCCTTGGGAGCCTCCCTGGCCCCTCAAACCACCTTTCTTGCTCCCACCTTCCCTAATCACTCTCCTGCCCAAGGAGATTATGAGCATCAGGCACGAAGCCATGGCCTCATTAAATCAAACCTGACTTTTACTGTTGGTGTCAGTGGGGCCAGGGGTTCATTATGGGCCCTATTTCCCAGGCCTGACTAACAGCACACAGCTTCACCTGGGATAAAGCGGGGTGATTCCAGGATTTAATTCATTAGTGGGTCATGATTCCACACTACTGATTGCTTCTATGGAACTGGTAGACAAATAAGACCTAAATATTTGAAATTCAAGCTCTAACCAAAATATCTTTTTATTTCCCCTTTATCCTTTCCTTCACAAATCCACCTTTAAAATCTTTTTCCCTTGGAGCCTGTCAAAGCTGCCTCCCCAGGGCTCTCCCCTATTGTGCCTGTCCTCATGCAGTCCCTTTGTAATAGCCAAGCTGTGCAGTTGATGCTCAGGCTGAATTAGAAAGCAGGTCTGTGTCTGATCTGCAAACATACCTCCAGCCTTATTTCCCTTCCCTTAATGTATTCCAGCCTATGCCTGGTAGTTAAAATCTTCAATTCCACCACTCTCTCCTTTTCACATGCCTGTTTTATTTGCACAGTCATTTCACAGTCCAGTTGTTCTTTCTGGTCAGGTGGCCTATAAAATATTTCTATTACCAGTTTACTCTCTGAAACATCTCCAACTGCAGCCCATAATGACATAGCAGCCCCATTCCAGCCTCTCTCAGATCCCCACTTTCAAAGGCTAATAAATCCTTTTCCTTTTCAAATCACTCTCTCTCCTCTCATTCCTTTCTCTTGCTCCCCAAACAATCTAAACAATCCCCACTCTTTAATGTTAATACCTCTGTTATCTTCTAAGGAAACTGCAGCTTCATCCATAACTATTTCCCAACGGGCAATGCCCACATGCACAGCTCAGCTCCTGGTATCCTGTGATTCTCCTCCTCCTCCTCCTCCTCCCATTCCCTGCAGAAATAAAACCTTTTCCTGACCACATCTGGGACTGACACCTCACTGCTCCTGAGCTGGGCAAGCAGGGCTGGTTTTTATTTCTGTCCATCACCCTGCAAGTCTCCCCTTCACCAACTGCTTCCAATTTGTCTGGAAGGGATGATCTGATTAGAGTCAGGGATTTCTACTTTTTAATGCATTTCTTCCACTGTATCCCATAAATATATTTAACTACCTTTCCCACTCCTATTGCATAAGCCACCCTCCCATCTGCATTGTGCTGTTGGCTGGGAAGATGAACCCAGTGCTTGGGGTTGAAACTGTTTTTGAGATTTTCACTCTGCACCTTGACCTCCAAAGCCCGTAATTCCTCCAGCTGCATTTCCTTAGCAAATGTTTCTGCCTCCTCCTCCTGTGCAAACCCAGTGCAAGGACACTGCATTGCCCTCCTGTTTGGCCTGCCAGGAGCTCCACATGGGGTGTCCTCAGCAAGGTTTTCTAAAGCAGCCAAATGAGGCCCAGAGCTTCCCAAATGGAGCTCAGAATGTCCCTGGAAGCTGGGATGTCCATGTTCTTTTGTCATCACTGATATGTGAAACCATGGGAAACAGCAAATCCCCTCACACTGGGGAAAAAGCAGAGCCAGGAGTGGCTTAGGGTTTGCTCTCATGTGCCAAGGTGTTTTTAAGCATCAAGCCAAAATTTGAGGAAATTTACTCTACACTAAACTTAACTATGTTAAAAAGGAAATTTGGCCTCAAAATTATTTGGTCCTAAGGTGACCATTAAATGGGATTTAAATGTATTTTAATGATCTCGGGAAGAGCTTGGGAGAGATGCAGAGGGATGGAGCCAGCACAGTTCACAGCACCCAGAAATCCACCCTGCTCCCTGCTCCAACTTCTCATTTGCCAAAAGGGAAGAGAAAAGCAATTTCCTTCTTTTTCTCTTCTGCAGCCCTGTGACTGGAATCTCCAAATAGCCCCGTGGGGCTCCCTGCAGTCCAGGGAATCAGCTGCATTCTCACTGTAGGAAAGCTCTGTCAATGCAGTGTTGTTACTGATACAGGCACCCACACCCACCCCCA
The DNA here is from genome assembly GCA_020086605.1 of Lanius collurio. Classification (NCBI taxonomy): domain Eukaryota; kingdom Metazoa; phylum Chordata; class Aves; order Passeriformes; family Laniidae; genus Lanius; species Lanius collurio. Next base: position 657,849 of record JACBWW010000027.1, read on the forward strand.
CTGCTGTCCTGCCACACACATCCAACCCAGCAGCCAAACGTCCCCAGGGAGCCTGTGATGCTTTCAGAAAGCACAAACCCCAGATGATACTCCAGGATCTCCAGGAGCACGGCCCTTCTGGAGCTCTCTGGGACATCCTTGGCTGGAGCAGCCGTTCTCCAGTGCTGTGACTGCAGGGAGGACTGGAATTACCAGTCTTAGCCCACTTTTGAGCAGTTGGGAACATCCAGTGCACATCTCTTCCTGTAAATCTTGGAAAAACTCCCATTGTGGTTTCCCCATCCCTGGTGTTGACACATGTCCTTGGGCCTTAGAGCAAGGACTTGGTCTTAACTGGGTCAGATGGATCCTACTTTTGTCCTAAGTCCATTAGTGTAACATTTAGTCTCTCTCCTCTTGCAGCTTCCAGTTGATATTCTTAAAATTCTGGGAATCTGTTTTCCTTGTAAGCCCAAAAAAAAAGGCTTGGAAGAAGTTTAGAAGTTTCAGGAGAAGTTGTCTTGGATAAGGACTGATTTGTGCCTCCAATGGCTGCATAGCTTGCATTTGGGGTCAAACACAAGACTCACAGTTAAGAGCTGTTAAGGGTTTGATCCTGACACTGATTTTATATGTGACCAAAACCAATTCATTTTACCTCTTTATCTACAACTTTTGTCATCTGGAAAATTGACTACTAAAGATAATCAAACCCCACACATTTTCTGATATCGAATTTGCTGACAATCATGCAGTACTCTCAGGTAGAAGGGAGAGTTTATTAGCAGTTATCTTGTCACCCAATAAAGTAAAATTATTAAAATGTGTTTCTTCTCTCCCAAACAGAAGTTTCTGGTGTCATTTACAAGAACAGAGGCAATACACCAGGAGAGGTCATGGAGCTCCAGTGCCCTACAGCGTCCCCACAGCTCCATGTGACACGAGGAGGTGAACTTGGGCTGTTCCTGGACACAGCATCTCCTTTCCCAGCTCACTGCACAGCCTGTCTCCATTCCAGAGCACTGAACCACAGCTCAGCTGCTGGAAGAAGTCGCCCCAGGACACTGCCAGGAGGAGGTGCAGGGCTGAGCATCTCTGCCCACTCCGTGCCCTGCTCTTTGCCCTTCTCTTGTGCAAGGGGTACAGTTTGCTGAAAAGCACAGCATGGTCCTGCTGGGCAGCAATTTTGTGCAGGGACCCCAGCATTTATGGAACACATCCTACAGACACAGCTTTCCTAGGTAAACAACACAGTTACACAAGGTAAACCAACAATGAGGGAGAGGATGAGAAAATTATATTGACGGTAATGTTTACAAATACTCGTCACCTTCCAACTCAGTGATGAATTGGTAATAGTTCTGCTGGAAGAAAAGATCCCTCTTGCTTTAAAGACAGCTATTTGATGAGACACAAGGGAGACAATTAAACATTTAATTCAGTTTGACCTGCTCTGTCATTACAGCTCTTTGTTTCCCATCTCTTTCTTTTCCTCTGACCTTTAGGATGTGGTACTGGGTGGGTTTTTTATTTTTCTTCTTTTTTTTTTTTTTTTTTTTTTTGGACCAGGTCAAATCAAACAGATCCTGTTTCCCAAAGATAACATGAACACGGAATATTAATGCAGCCTCCCCCTATTGTGTCCCTGTGCCTCCCTTCCCCCTGTGCCCCCAGCCCACACCCCACACACCCCCTGCCTCACGCTCATTTGCACAAAAGCACACCGAGTCCCCTCTCAGCAGCCCACCTTGAACAAAACACTCCAGGACTCTCGAAACAGCAGAAGTGCTAATCAAGCAGGGCCCTGTGCTCTGTGCTTCTGCAGTGGTTGCCTGGCATAGAAATGGGCTGTCTGGCCGCAGCTATGAGGTAACGTCTGGCTTTTTTGCCAAGCTGCAGAACTAGTCAGACACTCCCTGGAACAACATTTCTTCAGGAAAAAAAAAAAAAAAAGTTAGGCAAGAAATGATCTTCCAGAAACTTCCTTGCATCTTTCTGTGTGCAGCGATTTTTTTTTTTTTTTTTCTTTTTGGAAAAGTTATATAACCAAATTACTTAGAATGCAACGGGTTTCATCAGCTGATTTTTGGGCAGTAATCTTATGAAACTGATTTCTCACACTTACTAGGCAAACTGGAAATTTGGAAAGGGGAAAGAACACACATACTCAAAATATATACACACACAGATGTACCCCACTCTTTTTCCTGCAACACTGTCTAGATCCACCAGCTATTTTTGGATGCAACCTGAAATAGAGCAATACAAATTCAAGCAAGGCAGAGCTAACCTGCATCTGCAGCATCTTTTTTGCAGCGCCACTGATTAATCTAATTAACCACTAAGAGGGATTTTTTCACACTGCAGCAGCAGCAGCCCTTCTATTTCCCACATGAATTCCTTATTTACTGATGTTACATAGTATTCTTGATTCGGTGTATTCTTATTTTTATAACAGCACTGACAGTTTGATTTTTTTTCCTGAAGGACAGAAAATACACAGTTTTTCTGCAGTGAAGGTTGAGAAACAATCTGAACTGAGGACACACGGCTGTTGCTCTGGAGGTTCAAGCTAACAACACCTCTTGTATTAAATACTGTACACACATATCAGTCAGAAATTTAGACTTGTCCCAAGGTGACACACTTGGAAGAGTTAATTCCTGAGAAGCAGCAGCTTTGGAAAGGTGCAGGAAGGAATGTCTTGTCCTCAGGGTAGGAGCAGCCAATAGAGCCGGGTGCTGGTGATGTAATGCCTCAAACCTAGTGCATCATTGGTTCTGCAGATATTAGACTTGATATGATTTTGGAGAGTTTGGTGAGAGGAATTTTTGCAGAGGAGCCTGTAAATTTCCCTGCACCAAGGACTTTTCACTTCAATTCTCCAGTGTTCCTCAGCTGGGGAGAAGTTTGCTCTAACAGCACTTCTGTCCTGTGTCTTCATGGTGCTGTTTAGCTGTTCTGTATCTGCTATCTGGGAGGCATTTCTCTGAAGTCAGACTGTGCTGGAATTACCTCTCCAGCCTGCCCATGAAATTGAAATGAATTTTTAATAAAAAGCAGTTGTTTTTTCTCTGACTCACCTCTGAACTCTTAATTGTTTCAGGCACCAACTTCCATTCTCCCAGCTTCCATTACCTTCCCGGGATTTTCATCTGCCCAGTCTTATTTCTTTAGCTGATTGCTGCATGAGGAGATAGCTGATGATGTTTTAAATGAGCCTCACCAGTCTGGGCTTGCTCTGGAGGAATCTGCTCAACCCACCCCAGTGTCAGTGAGTTCAGAACACGCCGGGCTCCTGCTGCAGGACTTGCTGCAGCTGCAGCCCCCGAAGCTGCGGGACCACTCCAGCAGTTTGTTTGAACTTTAGCCACGATTCACTCACAGAACCCTCTGAGATTCTCACCCTTTTTTCTCATCCTCTCCTAAATGAAATAAAGATTCCCACAAAACCTACAGGGACGATTAAAGCCTGTGTCAAAGCAGGGAAGAGGAAGCAGGAGCTGCAGGAGACGTTCACAGGCTGGGGATGCAGGAACTGGTGATGCTGAGGTCAAGGCAACAGCGCAGGAAGCCCAAAGCAGCCCACAGACCTCTGGAACCTCGGAGCAGTGCAGCTTCCCCTCCTTCCCCTGGGCACCCCGAGGAGCCCTGCCAGTTGCCAGAGGCCAAAGATCACACAAGTGCTGTGGAGAGTAGAGTTGTTCCAAGATACAAAGGACTTAGCACTTCTGAGGTTTGCTTCTTTTCCAAACAAGAACCTTAAAATCCTGAAATTCCCCAAAAACTATGGCTAATTTTTTGGTCAGGTTTTTAAATCTATTTCATACAACCTAAAATGTATGTTTTGATGCACACTTTTGAAAATATGTAGAAAATTTATGTGATTTACTCTGGAGAAAGTTAAAGGGGAAATAATTAATTCCAGAAATGAAACTTTTCCTATTGCCTTCCATTTCTGCCTGAAATAAAATAAAACTTTCAATGAAACTGGGTCAGGCTAGTGACTTGTTTGAATACACACCTTCCCTAGGCCAAATAACTCAATTTTTCAGACAAGAGGACAAGGATGAACTGAAACAAACTTTGCATGTCATCTCCATGTGCTGTGCAGTCTCAGTTGCTTCTACACAGGGATTATCCCTGGTGCACCACTGCCTTCTGTGTCTGTGTAACAGAGCCTTAGAAACCTCTCAGAGAATGAGATCTAAAACTAACCTAGGGAGTCTGTTCCACCACCTAACTCTCCTGATAAGCAGAAAGCTTTTCCTAATATCCAATCTAAACTTTTTTTTGGCTGCAAATTAAGCTGATTTCTTCCTAAACTGATGTCCCAGCTCCAGTGGAGAAGGGAAATAATTAACCATCACCTTCCTTAAACCAACCTTCTCCATAGCACTAGGCTGTTACCAAGCCCTTCCTTAATCTTTTGTCCCACACAAAACCAATCCACTTTTTTTTTTTTTCAGTATTTTCTTCTTACTCACAATATTTAAATTTCAGATAATTCCTGTTGTGCCTTCCTTGGGCTACCTAGTCATTTGTGCTGGCCCTTCAGTCTGGCACAAAGTCTCCTAAATGTTGATCAGACTGTTGTCATTGCATAGGAAAGAAGGGAGAGATTTCATAGCAAGCCAGTAAAACATGAGGAATGAAGAGCACAGCTGAGCTCTGTTCCAGAGCATTGCTCACTGTGGCTGGCTGAAGTGCTATCAGATAATTTCATTGTTCTGCATGCATGGGATGCAGTCTGTCCCTGCTCATCTCGATCACCCTTCCCAGCTGAAACCTCTGTTTGCATCTGTATCAAGTTGGTAGGAATTTGCTGCCACCAGAGACAACGATTTGTGATTACTTTCTTTGCTCTTACTGAGCAAAAGGAGGTTTTGTTTTGCTACCTTGATGGAAACAAAGCTGCATCATTTCACTGCTGCCTCAGCACGGGTATAAATGGGAAGCTTCTGTATAACCAGACAAGTTTGAATCTAAAAATGTCTCCAAAAAGTCCTGCTGAGCAATCTGGTTTGACACTGTGCTCATGGACTTTGACAACGAAGTCATCCTGCACGTTGGAATGCAATGGCAGTGACATCTCTGTTCCATGAGCCTCAGTTACATCTCAAGCAGCAGCAAAACCTTTTCTCTTCAGCTCTTTCCAGCTCTCAAAGAGACATTTTGTGCTGGCTTTGGAAAATCACCGTTGCCACAAAGACTGAGCTGTGCTGGAGCTCCTGCTCTCCCCCCACGCTCCCTGCACAGAGAGCTCAGGGGTGGCTGTGCAGGGTGTTTGCTGGTGGTTTACAGAAATGCATCTCGCTTGTGACAGCTCCCCAGACCTCTGAAACAACAGTGCCAGCTCTGTTTGGAGGGGCCTTGTGCTGCTTTGCTGCAGAGAGTCCCTCCATTTACTTCAGGCAGTTTGAGATGGAGCTTTTGGTCTGGCAGGTGCCTTCTGCAGCACCAGCCAGCAAACCTCAGGGAATGTACATGGGGAATAGAAGTAATCTGGCAATTTGAAAATATGACTATTTCCAAATGCCCTTCCGATGTGGCATGGGAGGATAACTGATGGGCAACTCAAAATGCCCCACCAAGGACTTGCTCTTCCCAGTGTATTTGGAAAGCCACCCAAAGTAACCATGCAGAGCTGCCAGCCTGTCCCCAGCCCTCCTCAGCCTTGGCCCAAAGGTGCCTGAAGAGAATCTGCAGCTGACTTAGGGTGACACACAAACTCTTTCTGTGACAGGCCCTGGAGCTGGCCAGCCCCATTCCAAATTCCATTCCTGCACTGCCAGTTGCTGGTGGATCCAACCAGCCACCCGTGCCCACAATCCCTCCAGGAGGATGCCCCAGTTTCAGACACTGAGATGTTTCACTGCCACCATCTTTCTTTACAAATTGCTTGCATTTGAGAATAGAAAAATTCCACTCCACAGGACATAAAGTGTCAATTTAAGTGTTAATTATATTTTCATATCAGAACATAAGCTCCAGTTTGTAAGAACATGGGTGTCCTTAAAATATGTTGTAATAAAAAAATTGAAAACAGCTAGTGTTCTTGAATCAATTTTCACATTTATAACTTTAAAGAATAGTTCCCTCTTCTATCTCATTTTGTCAGCTCTGTACAGCTTTGTGCTTGCCTTGTCATTTCATCAAAAATATGTCAGTCTGTAATTTGCAATGTTTCTTTCAATTAAAACCAAAATGCCCCAAAATAACAACAATGAAAAAAAAAAAAACAACAAACCAGAAGCAAAGTCTCAATGTTGTCTTAAACTATGTGGGAATAGCGACTTGAAAAAATACATATAATTTATTTTATCAACTATAAAGAAAACTGCAAAGATTCAAACTATAATTGTGAAGATAATATCCTACTCCTATTAATGGCTGCTGGTGGTGGCATATACATTACTTCTAATTTTCACAGCTCATTTGCATCATAAATGAAACACAGAGAATCCTGTGGAAGATACTGTAGATAGCACATTTATCATAATATCTGAGGGGCTTCTCTGGAATCACAGAAATTGAACCTTACATATATATGATTTACTTGATTGGACTGCAAAATTTCAAATCTTTCCAAGGTCATTACGCTAATGGGAAGCACAAGGTTAAAAGATGCTGACTACAGACTTTGCAGAACCTTTCCAATACCTTCTAAGCACTCATTTCTAATTCCTAAAATTACTGACTTCTTATTTTTAAGCTTCTCCAAACTCCTGCAAATCCCAGGAGCCTGTAGCAGTCTTCCAAACCTCTAGCAGTACATTTACTTTCTTCTGAGTTAACTACTAGACCTAATTAAACAACACTGTCTCATCTGAGTGGATGATATTCTTACAGTCTGAATACAAATTAAAATTCCAGTTCTGTTAACATTCAGGTCAGTTAATCAGAATAAACCTCTTTTAAAACTGGAAGACTAAAGTGGTTTCAAAGTCAATCAGGCTCTTAACTCATTTTTAAGGATGTCTTTTGTAATATTCTCTATTGGTTTCCTTTAAATAGTAATAATAATAATAAAATAAAAGAGATGCCAGTTCTCAGATCAGCTTAATGCAATGAAAGAAAAATAGAGAATTTTACATGAAGGGTTGCTAAAGAGCTTTGGTTTCCAAAGGGCAGGCACGCAGTCCTGCATGTTCAAAATTGCACAGACAGTTGCCAAAACAGCATGTGCAAATTAGACATCGTTCACATAATGAACTTGTTAGAAGACTAATTCAAGATTTGCATGTGGAAATCCGAATGTGGAGCTACAATATTCCTGGTGAATGCAGATGTATCTATTAGCCTGTGTATTTTAGCAGATGTTATTTTGAAAACAAGATCCCAGGTCCTCACAGTACAGAAATTAATAACCAGAGACTGCAATTTCGTGGAGGGCTTCTCTCTTACCCAGGACATGATACTGGAGAGAACCAGAAATGCTGAGTACTCCTCTCACCCTCATAACAGATTTTCTCCGTGAGCTCAGGGAAATTATATTCCTTTTACCTACCCTTGTTTACCTATCAGTGAAATGGCTTTAATATTCTTTATCTGCCATCGCAGGCGCACTGTCAGACTCAATTAGTGTTTGTAATTCTCTTTAAGCTCTGCAAATGATCGTGTGTTTTGGAACAGAATTCAAACTTGAATTGTTTAACCCAACCATTTTCTTACGGAAAATGCAAATCACTTGGCAACATTTTTCCAGTGTTAGAGAGGGGGGAAAGAGTGAGAAGGAAGCAGCCAGAGATCCAGGTATCCTGGAAGGCTCAGAGGTAGGCTGGGCCTCCATAGGTGGAGCTGGCACTTTTGGCACTAAAGGAGGCTTTAGGTGAGGGTGTGCAGGAGAATGCAGAAAGCAGAACCTGCCCTTTCATCCACCAAGCAAGAAAACACATTTGGTTTGGTGTGGTTGGGTCATATCCCTCCCACCAATCTTAAAATGGTGAGTTTCCAAACGGGCATGCCATGGGTGCAGGGTTTTGGCAATGCAGGGAATGCAAGGCTCTGCTTAGCATTCCGTTTGCATATTGCTAAAATCCATATACCTTGCTGCCCAGGGTTTAGGCCCTGTAATCACTCCTTTGAAAGTGCAATGCTATTTTCAGCTTTATCTTCATTTTATTCTCATCAAAAATAATTGCTGTGATTTAGAGACTGTCTAATGCCCTGTCATTATCTCCAAATCTCTAGTAGTATGCTGGCATCCAAGAGTGAACCTAAAAGCTGCAGCTTTTCAAGTTGCAGCATGTTAATCTCTCTGAGCATGTAGAATGATCTCTCTAATTGAAAAGATTACTGCAGCCAGGTTTTATGTGTATGTTTGCATTTGAAATCCAGCAAATGCTGGGAAAGGGAAAAAAACCCCACCACAACACCAAAATAACCTTGATGCAAGTATTGGTTTTGAACTCAACAACCACATTGGCCTGCCCCAATGTGTTCTCTCCATAAAAACTGAAGGTGAACATTATTCAAATCACCTTGTAGGGAAAGAAATTTGCGTTCAGGCAGACTGCAGTGTAAGGCCAGTGAAATCTTGATTTTGTCTAAGACATTAGCAAGCATTTTGTTGACTTTATTAAGAATAAGACATCACTGCTGGGTGGTCTTTGCCTTAATTTGTTTCACTGACACAGGAGATGTAAAGCAGGATGCTAAGCCTGACTCAACTCTGATAGAAAACTAACACAGACCTTAATTTCTGATGAGGCAGTCAGCAAGAAAAGCAGGAGGAAAACATATTTTGCAATGAAAACCACGGGATGTACCTTGTGCCCATCACTAATTTATTGATTTCTTGTACCTATTAAGTCAGCCCTTCCTAGGCTTTCTGTACTCCCCTGTTTCCAGATGATGTCTCCTGAAGGATGTGCAGAAAGTACAGCCTAACCCCTCCTGAGAGAAGCCCCCCAGTGTCTTGCACAAGTAACCTGGTACAATGCAGCCATTGGCAGTAACTGCAGAGCACGCTGAGCCTGCTTGGTGGAATACCTGGAGATGTCTCTGTGTGTCCCACTGACTTCTGCTTCTCTCGTCCAGCCAGGGGGGAACCCTTCCCAAGGAATCTCGTATAAGCAGTAAAAGAGAAACGCTGTAATATGGTTTCAGAATGGGGCTACACATCCCACATTCATGTGTTTTCACTTACTCTGCTCCTACTCCTGCTTTCAGCTGGTTGGCAATACCCAAGGGTGTGGTTTACGTGTGAGATTAGACAGGTTGAGAGGCAGGCTTTTATCATTGTTCCTGCAGTGCATATGATTTTTTTTATGTGTTCCTACTTGTAATTTTATCACTTGGTTATTATTTCACAGTGGTTTTTATAGCACGTTTTACTACAGGAGTCTTGTGGGTATTGGCGTTAGCAATTGGAGAGCAGGATCCTGCACTGCAGCCTGCCTGTGATAAACAGGTACGTAGGTGGCCAGTGGAAGTTGGTATTTTCCATCTGTGAAGTCTGTACATGGTGGTGAAATCTCAAAAGATGCCTGGATCCTTTACTCAGGAGCCACCTGCATGACTGGTTCATGCACGTCCTGAAGAAGTCTCTAACGCCAGCCCAGGCAGACAGCGAGTGCTGCAAAAATCTTACAGGCAGGTTGGTTCTATTATCTGAACTGGGTCACTCATTCCTAATTATTTATAACCTCTGTCTGCAGTGTACTGCACAGCATGAGAAGTGCTTTGAAACAGGGAACTCCTTGGACATCAAACTTGTGCTGTTTTGTCTCCCAAGGAGTCCCTACGCAGAGTCCCCCTCGGGCACGCAGGAACTGCCGCTCGTCCGCTGGGCCTCGGGGCAAGGCAGCATTGTGGCTGTGCCCCCCCCTGACCTCCACCTGCCTCAAGAATAACATTGGCAGGCTCCTTGTATAGCTCCTGATAATGAGGGCTCCCTCATTACCAAGTCTAATTATCAGAGAGTGATTGTAGAGGACACAACCTTAACATCTAGGCTTTCCTGACCCTTTTCTTTCCCTGGTTTCTCTGGATGCCTCACCAAGTTGAACTGGCAGCGTGCAGTTAAACATCCTCACTGAGCATTTCCCTTCAGTCTCACACCAGCAGTCAGTTGAAATCAGTTTGATGAACCAGTGGGCCAGCAGGAGAGGAACACAGTATATTAGTCCTAAAGCTTTCCTGGATAAAACGTTCCAGCAAACTCTGGCAAAAAGAAGAATCCGAGTGGGACCCTGCAGTGAGGGGAGGGGAATTAATGGACATTTGCTGGGTTTACTTTAAGGAAATCAATGGACTTGCTGGAGATGGGGTGATGGAACACACAGCTGGTGGAATGGACAGCCAAAGATCACTACATTTCTTTTAAGCAAATCAATGTGTTAATTGGGATTCTGAAGCTGCTAATGGAGGTGGGGGCCAGTGGAGGATCATTAGTCTTTATTGCAAGCAGTACAGTTACTTAATTGGGGTGTGACTGCAGCGTTGAAAGAGAGAACAGGAGAAGAATGAAAAGTGATTTCTAAAAGCTGTCACTTTAAACTTTCCCTAATGAAATGAATTTATTTTAAAAGGTAAGGGGAGATATAATTTGTTACTCCTTCAGGTCTTTGAACTTGAGGAGATCTTCACTTTGATGAGACCATTTTTTATAAGGCAGGTTTTTCCAGCTTTCCAACCCATCTTAGGGAGAAATTAAGTCATGCTTGGAAAGTTACTATTTATCAGAGCCTTCTGACGTTGATGGCAAGATGAGCTTAGGTCTTCTCCAGACACCCATGTGGACATAGACACAGCTCCATCCTTTATTTCAACTTGGAATTTCTTATGGTTGTACAGTTTCAAAGGGATATTAGGGCTGTGCCTCAGATCTAGATTTCCTGCCTAATTGACATATATCCCTTTGTCCCACACTATGGAAACCTTCAGGATAGATTGGGCAGTAAAATCAGGACAGTATATTTGTGTGGACCAAAAGAGCTAGACCCAAACCCTTATTAAACTTTCATACTAATGATAATTTCATGACGACCTTTCTGAAATTTTACTTTCCAAACAGAGAGTTTTTTGACTCATTTCTAAAAATCAAGCCCCAGTTTAAGGACAGAGCAAATTTTACTTGTAACTTGTCCCCTGGCTTATCTGACTGTGAGAAGCTCTGAGCCTGTCCGTGCTCAGAGAACTGAACAGCACAAAGAGGAGCAGGGTCATGCCAGCCCTCAGCCTGCCCTCACAATTCCAGCAGCTGGGACTTGGGAAGAGCTGGCTTATTCTCACTGAAAGAGAGAAATTTCCCTTGGAGAGCAGGTGGAGGAATGGCTGTTTCTGGGGATGCATTATAGGATTTCTTATGAAGAGGAAGGAGTTATTTGCAAAATTGTACTGAAAAATTGTGGAAGAAAACATTTTAAGATAGATTCAAAATTCAATCCCCCCCTCTCCATTTTAAGCAAATGAAAAGAATCATTTAGGCTGAGTAAAATCCGTCACTTAGTTTCAAGTAAAAAGTGTCATTTCACTTGTAAGCATTTAAAAACCAAACCCAGGTACATTTCTGAAAGCTGTACTATTTCATGTTAAAATGTTGAAAGGGAACATTTTGACTTGCTTAAATTTTAAGAATGAAACAACTTGTTAAGCTGAACATGACTTCACAAAACGTTTCAGTTGACCCAAATCTGTTTTCTTTAGAGCAGGATGTTTTATCAGAAAGCATCTCCCAGTGCCTGCAATAAATCCCAGAAAACTGCCCTGTTCCCCACACAGAATTAGACACAAGCTTTTCTCCAGCCACCTCCCTGATCCCTGCTCAGAGGCTCTTTGCTTTATGTTACTGTGCAAACCAACACTGGACTTTTCATGGACTCCCAATTTTTAGGGCAGCTTTTCTTTTTCCACTGGAGCATGCAGTATCCCCGTTTACCATGATGTGATTCCCTAATCGTCTTGTTGAATGTTGAAAGGAAAGCCGGCAGACTTTCTGGTGTTGCTAAAAGCCCTCAGGCCAGGCTGGCAGATAACAGCTCTCTTATTTATTTGTCTAAATAAGCATACAGCATGATGGATAAGCTGTCAAGGAAAAATCAAATCAGTGGGGACATAGCTTCAAGGGAATTACTCACTATCTCTGCCAGTTCTGCTGCACTTCTCTTAAAAAATGTAAAAATTAACATAGTTGGTGGTAAGCACCATAAATTACATTTCAAGAATAACAGTGATATTTTCTATGGAACATTTCAGCTGGAAGGGTCCTGAACTACAGCACACAATAATCACACAGATAATTTTAGAGAGTTATTTAGCCCAGAAGTGAAAGCAGAGTATGTGTGTGGAACTGCAAATGACTCCAAGTAGGTGACTGACAGGAGGTGAAAGCAATTTAATTGTTCCAGATTATTATACACTCTTCATATATATTTTTGTGTGTGTATGTGTGTGTGTGTTTGGGGGTTCCTGAGAACCTGAAAGCTTTTCACAAACTCATAAAACCAGACACTGTAGGAAATGAACTTGATCCAAAAAAGAAAAGCTACTTTTAGAAATATAGCTCCATGTCTGGCCACAAAGTAATTAAGGTTCTTACAGCTTTCCTGTCCAGATGAGTGGCTGGCACAAAAATAATAATAACTATACAGTAATAACAGCAGTGACTTGTCACTGAAGGGAATAGGCAGCAGTAAACAACTTCCAGTAGGAGGGTCACAGAAAGGAGTGGTGGGAGTGTGTGGTAGGGTGAGGGGTAGGAAGTGCATGTGCCTCTGAGTGGGTGGGTGTTGGAGGAGATAGAAGGGAGCAGAACAGAGACTTTTTAACAAAACAATGCAAAACATCTTGTCTAAGCCTTCAATTCATAAAAATAATATAACTGAGTCATATTCTTTCCACTATTCAGCGTGTGTGTGACATCAGATGCAAATTCCATGTGTGATTCATAGAGTTAAATGTCGGTTTTACAAATGTCTACAGGAGCCTAAGAGCTGCTTCAGGTCGGAACTCAGCCACTGCAGGAAGGTGAATTTTCTCTTCTATCTTGTGTCTCAATTTCCAAAGGCAGAACTCAGTGGCCTGGCACAGCCCAGGGTCACCCCCCTCCTGCAGTTTGTTTAGCACTTTCCATTCTTTCTGGCATGGACGGAAGAAACTCGTCACTTTACAGAACCGGATCTGCAAAACTCATCCAGCTCAACTGGAGTTTTCCATGAACACCGATGGGCATTGGACCAAGCCACAGAGGACAAAAAATGGTTCAAATATGAGCAAAACTGCAGAACATCTTTTCCCAAACATCTGCCAAAATTCTGATGCGTCCATTAAGTGAGTACGTGTGCCATGACTAAAACTCAGAGAAACTGCAAGTTCAAGTAAGGTGGCATCTCCTGAAAATCCAAAGTGTGAGACTGAAAGTCCCTCAGTATAAATTATTTCTGGGCTGACATTCGCCTCAAATTGGGTTGCAGTGCAGTTACACTGAGAGTGAAAACACACGAGCGATGTCTGCTGCCCTTGGATGGAGCATTTATCAGCATTTTCATAAATTTTAGGTTATTTGTAACTCTGACGCTTATTAGAAAATACTCCTTTTTCTCAAGAAAATGTCAATGAAAATGGAAATAATTTTTCTTATAGTTATGTTTTCTATTCAAATATTCATCTTTAAACACATTCACACATCTGTATGTTCATTGATTGAACATACATATACATATGTATCCTGTCTTCCCCTCATCATATTCCATTTTCCAGCCCTTTCCTGGTGGCATGGGGAACTACTTTATCAAAATAACCAGCAAACAGCTACAAATGATGCTAGGAGGAAATGATAAAGTCACACAACCTCCCTGCTTTGGCAGTTTTGCCCTCAAAAGATCCTTTCTAGGAAAGCTGCAGCTAAGGCCATTCAGTGCAGAAACTGATTCTGAATGGGGAGATTCAGAAACCCACAAACATCACAGTCCCAGCCAGGGGCTCAGGTTCTGCTCTGTGTTTGGATCTCTCTCTGAATGGTTGGGGGATGTGGAGAGAGGCTTGGAAGGGCCTCCAAAGTCCTTGAGCCGATCTGCTGCTGCTGCTGCTGTAGGTGAGGACAGAAGGTACATTCAGCAGCAGCCAGGGCAGTGCTGGGAGGTTTCTGCTTAGAAACCTTGAGTTCATCTGCCTGGAATCACCCAGCAAACCTTCAAGAGTCTCTTTATCTCAGCCATTGCGAAGGAAACTATTTCAGGTTCAGCTCATGGGCTGCATCAGCAAAGGGCACCCTGAGGAACTCACACTGCCTGGAGAAGCTGATCCACAGCCTTACTTCTCTCTCCTTTTGTTTTTGCTCTTCCAGCCCTTGCTGGGTTATGATTCACCCTCACAGGAGGAAATGAAACTGTTGACTTTTCAGCCAGGGACGCATATGGTTTATGGAGCAAAAACTCCAGCAGGAACAGAAGTGGGCTGAACTATAAACCGACTTCAGATGGAATAAACAAAGGAACAAAAATATCAGCAGCAAAGAGGAACAGCAAGGTTGAGCTCCAGTTTGGTGTTTGGCCATCAGAGGGTTACAAGCCAAACGAGTGAGGCTGCAGATAGGGATTGCTGTAAAAGTCCATCTAGGAAAATACCCTGATGGCAAAATCTCCTTCATTTGTGTTTCAGTTTGAGTCTGGGCATAATGAGGAAACCTTATCTCAAAAAGTGAAAAAGCAACTAAAACTTTTACAGAAGGGAGGCCTGCTGCAATCTGTGCAAGGCCAGTAGAATATCAGGAGGGAAGAGGGCAAGCTTTGAATGGGTGCAGTGTTTTACCAGCACCCGGAAATATTTGCATTTCTCCACAGGCTTTTTTTGTTCTATCAGCTTCAAATGGTGGAAAGAGAATCAAACACTTCCTACTGCATATTTCCACTTTCCCAAACTTTTACCAAGTTCTGACAGAATTACTAACTCACTGTGTCCTCCCAGGTGTAAAGGGAGCATGGCACTATCACTGGTTTGAGATGCTGAGGAACAGGAGGGCTGTCTGGCCAGCTCTCTTCACTTGAGGGCTACCAGCTCGAAATGAGCCCAGCAGAGATGAAAGGTGCTTCCTCCACGAGGGCAGTTTGGCATCAAGTGTCCCTGTCCCAGGTACAGTGAGGAAGCTGTCTATGTGACAGACAGCAAGCTGTCAGGAACCTGAGCAGACAAAACAGCACAGGATGAATCAAACAAAATCACCCGCTGAGCTGAGATCAGCAGCTCTCAAACCTACTGCCTCTGAGTGTTGAGGTAAGGGGAAAAATAACTTCTTGGGTGCCATCAATAGATTTTTTTTTTTTAAAGGAATGTAATGTACCTATCAAACTGAAAACTGCCCCACAGACTGACTGAGAATATCCTGTACATGTTTAGATGCATCTAAAGCAAGAAGTGATGAGTCCACATCTAATGTTGTCCACTATCAGCACTGCCATCCACGTTGTGGGGCTGAATCAAGGAATGTCTGCCCACACTCCTGCACCGCCCAAGGAATCCCAGCAGATAACAGGAATCACTTGCTCTTATGCTTGAGTAGCACGACCTTGTGCTCTGTAATATGTAACCCAACAGCAGCCACAGGCCCCAAACACATCCCATCTCCAGAACCCACCATGGTCATGAACAGGTTGCTGGTCTCAGATCGCACAGGCACTGAGGGCAGTACCTGCTCCTACAGCTGCTGGGTCTGTGGATAAACCAACCCATTCATCTCTCCCACAGAATTCAGGGGATATTACAGTTCCTCGTGGCACCACAGAGAAGTATGAAATCACTGTTTGTCCTGGCTTAGGGAACTGAAACACAAGAGGATAAAGTGTCTGGATGACAGTCAGGCGGGAAGTCCCTGGCAGGCCAAGGAACTGAACCCACTTCTTCCATCTCCTCCTCTGCTGCCTGACTTCTGGCTGCCTTCCCCATGCAGAGGGAAACTGTCCCAAACCCACCACAGCTCCCTGGCAGAACTGGGGCTGAGCTCAGGGAACCAGTGTTCAGTTGGATGCCCCCAAAAGTGAACAGGGCTGAACCTCCCAGTCTCTGCCAAGGTAACGTGAAAACACTGCCTGACTTCGGTTTGCTGCTGGCTAATTACAAATGGGAGAAGTGAAATACACTCCTTTGCCCTTAGCATCTGATTTAGAGAGAGGAAGGTCATTAAAATCATGACTGCAGTAGATCAGCCCTGAGCACAGCAAGAGATCTCTGACATGAAACTAAGCCAGCAGCGCCTGCCCAGGTGGCTCCCCTGGTAATGCTGAGCTGGGAGTCCTCTGCAGGCTCAGACAATGCCAGAGGCACATCTTGGCCTGGGGAGTGAAGGGGAGAGAATGATGAGATTTTTAATAGTCAAGATAGGGTTCTGGAAGATGCCTCGAGCAGGAGACAGGTAAATGATATGGCAGAAGGTAAGAGACTTAGGTGGGTTGAAAAGATACTGGGACCCTTAATTTTTCTAAGCATCCCTCCCACCCCCACAGTTACCTCTCCTTAAATCTCACTTCATTCCCTGCCTCAGTTGCAGAGCCCACAGCTCAGAAGTTGCATAAGAAGCTTTGAAATCCTGGGAATAATACTCCTATACCATCATCTGGAAGATAAGGGCAGTTTTCTTTCTTGAGCCCACTCATTTAGAGTAAACAGGATAGTGGGAAAATCCTGTCGTTGTAGATCTACAGGTAAATCACAGAAAGTACCTCTCTATTCAGTTTGTATTTTGGAAGGTGCTCCCATTAAAATTGCCACAATGACTGTAGCAATTACAGAAAACCTAGGCAAATTCTAGGACAAAATATAGAATTAGTCGTGGGAAAAAAAAAAAAAAAAGAAACTCTTTCTGGTCTAACAGCCTAAAATTTCGGCTTTATAGTAGTAAGCTTCAACAAAACTTTTATTTCCATGATATTTTGTTGTAAATTCCAATGGGGAGGGAGGAGAAAATTTAGAACAAAGATTCTCTGTAGTCCTTGCTTTCTGAGAAGAGATGTGAAGCCTGAGAATCTTGCAGTGAGAGTGACTTAAAGCCAGCTGGGGTGGATGCTGTTGGGAATTTCTGTTCATCCAAAGGGATGCTCCTCCCATGCTCCCTCCAGCACCTTCCCAGCAAACAGCTTGAAAGGCACTAATCTCTGCCAGCAAGTAGAGGACAAAAGTCTGGGGCAGTGATTTCTCAGAGCTGGGTTCAAAGAGTTAATCACTGGAGCCTGGGCACACTTGCCTGAGCTCTGCTCAGCCGAAGCCTGGGGCTGGGTGCTCTCCAAGTGGCCAAGAGCCAGCCCTCCAGCAGGACCTTGCTGAGGTCAACCCAGTCTGTCTGAGCTCCACCTCAACTGGGAGCCTGTTTCAGGGTCATGAGCTCTTGTCCAGTAAGAGAATGGCCAGCAAAGCATTGCTCACAGTGCTCTGCAGCAAAGAGCTGGGGGTGGTTCACAGAGGGGAGAAAAGAGAGACCTGTCCTCCAAAAATCAGCTGAAAATCCTGAGGGGTTCATCTTCAGCAGCAACATCCTTCTCCCTCTATGGCACCTATGGCAAAATTAGGGACTTCTGGCAGAATTTTGCCAGCTCATAACGGATCTCCAGGCATACAGAAAGCAGGCATAGCCCATGTGCTCACCTGTAAACCAGGAGAGAGGGTGAGAGGATTTTTTTCCCATGAGGGTAGATTTCTTTTCCTCAAATTTTTCATATATCAGAAGTATTCATGCATAAATGTGAATTTATGGAATTTAAAAAAGAGAAAAATTCTAAGTATTTGTGCTGAACACACAGCAGCATACACACATAAAAGAATGGGCCCTAATAAAGATGCCTATCCCATCTTTCCCTACAGTTGCCTTAGCTGGGTGAACTCTCCTATGGTCTGTGTTGGAGCAATAACAAGTGGTGAGTTCCACTTGGTGTGAGGAAACCATAATTCTTGGAAGACAAAGTCAGGCTGACTGATGCAATGAAATGGGAACAGGAAACATGGGACATAAAGCTCCCACCACATAGTTCACGTTTGTGTGCCTTTGTTTGGGAAACTTCTTCAAAGATCAAAAAAATTTATCTTAGTCCTTGCAGTCCCTCCAAAATATTTCAATTAATCCAAACCCCATTCTTCTGTCCCAAAAAAAGAGATTTTTCATTAAGTCAATATTAGGACAATATTCTGACATTGGGAAATTGATGATATTGAACATAGAATGCTATACAACGCTGTTCTACAGTGAACAGGGTTCTTGCCTTTACGAAATTTCTGGTTATCTCCTACTGAGTCAGACTGAGAATCTCGTGGCTACAATTTGGGTAAGAGAGCTGGAACATTTTTGTCACATTAAAAACATCCTTGCAGTTGAGTTCCCCAAAAGACAACATCTCTAAAAGTGTTTCCAAGAAATACATGGACACTGAGGTATTCAACAGTAGCTCTACTTAACTTGAAGTATGATTTTAGAAGTATTTTTTAATACTTATTTGGCAGCAAAGCAAGGGGTTCTGATAAGCACCGTGTCAGAACCACCCCAGTGAAGGCACAGCGTGGGCCCCACGTTGGCATTTAGTTTAGTCTGGGCTTGGACCATCCAAAACCTACTTGAACCTCATAAGAGAACATTTCAAGGACACTTTCAGGCTGATTTTTTAATCACAAGGGGGGAAAAACCCAAAGTATTTGAATTATTTATCCCCTCCAGTGTATTTTTAGAGAGAAGAAGTTAAAATAAACTTTATCTGTAGGAAGCCTTAGCCTGACTGAAACCCTCTCCATCCATTTGGAGTCCTGTTAATAAGCCATCCAGACAGAGGGAGCATTCTTCTGGAAAGCCCGTTTGGCACAGCAGCCTGCAGCAAGAGCTGAGCAGGCAAATCCCACGGCAGGGGAGAGACAGCACTTTTTGACCCAAACAATGTCTAGACAGCCTGAAAACAGATAAATTAACAGGCAAGCAGCAGCAGCATCACCCAGCAGCAAAGCAGTGGATATTTGTCACCTCAGTGATGGGTTAAATGAAGACTCAAGGTCCCGGTATAGTCTTTATGAAACACAATGTGCTCCAGCTGTCTCCCTCCCTCCTCCTGAGCTATTTACTGTGTTAACAGCTCCATGCAGAAAGTTCACTGCCATAGGACACATTTCCCATCTTTACAGACTGCCCTAATGAGGCAGCAGGATCAGAACAAATTAGTGGCAGAATTCCCCCGTCCCCTCGCTCGCAGTGAAGGAACAAACATCGGAGCACACTCTGCGGAATCCGAACCGGAGCAGGACACGGCCATTCAGGGCAGATGAGAGGGGCTCGCCCAGCCTAATGGTGCAGCAATGTTCAAATGCAATTCCTGTTAGAGGATGCTGCGTTTGCTTTCCAGCCCAGCTCTCCTGTCGGAGAAAGCACATGGTTTGCTATATATAGTGGGGCTTGAAAAATCACTTCCGTTACTAAACCAAGCACAAATAGTTTCAGATGACACTTTTGGTAGAGAAGATCCATGATTTCATGTACTGTGTTTACTGAAAATTATGCGCACACAAATTACCTTAATGAGATGCAAACCTTGTCATCTGCATTTAGGGCACCAGGAAAAAAAAATCTGGTAGCTGCAATGATAGTATATTTAACATACAGAAAATAAATAGTTTGTTACATCAATGCTGTCAAAATGAAACAAGCCAAACTGTGATTAAAGCAGTTATCATTAAACCAGAGGCTGACTTCCAGAGCTGTTGTGAAAACAGCAAAAGAGCAATTTTCCTAAGTGCATTTCAAGTGATTGAGTAAAAATTGAACTTATGGTAGACTATGTTATAGAATACTACTTAAAGTGTTTGGATGATGATACTTCATAACACAGAAGTCTTCATGCAGTACAGTTTTAATGCTTTTTTTGTTGCTGAGCTTGAAAGCATATTAAAGATTGTGAGACTTTGTGAGACAGCCCCACCATTCTCCAATATGACAGCAAGGAAGTTCTGTCCCTGTGAGGTTCCTTGTGTATATAAAGGGGTGGAAGGGAGAGAGGCAGAACTTCTTATATCATACAAGATGCATGTCTTGGCTCCTGCCAAGCAATATTCTGTGCATCTTCAGTATGGCAGGAGCTGTAAACATGTTGTATAATCACATAACTGGGCTCTGACCCATTTGTTAGCAGCATAGGAAAAATACATCAAAGTCACAGAGAGTCTCTTCAGACAGGCCTTGACAGATACCCATCTGGTAATAACCCCAGACTGTGAAGGATGGATGATTTATAGAGGTGTTAAGGAACCCTTCTTTTTATGTTTATATAAATCCCTGTTTAAACGCTGTACTGATTAACTATGAAGTGCAAGGAAAATACAAGGAAAAACAACACATTGTTTTAGAAACAGTAAAGAATTGAGAGATGTGTAAGAAGAGATTGTGCCTATCTTAGGGCCACCTGAAGTGCTGAGTATTCCTGAGGATCACAGAATCCTAGAGTGGCCTGGGTTGGAAGGGACCTTAAAAATCCTCTCGTTGCACTCTCTGCCGTGGGCAGGGACACCTTCCACTATCCCAGGTTTCTCCAAGCTCCATCCAACCTGGCCTTGGACACTTCCAGGGATGGGGCAGCCCCAGCTGCTCTGGGCAGCCTGTGCCAGGGCTCCCCACCCTCACAGTGGGTTATTTGGTACAGAACGTGTTATTATGAGCAAAGAAGACCATTGTGTGGTGGAGTATCCCATTTTTGTTATTATCAGCAAAGAAGACCATTGTGTGGTGGAGTGTCCCATTTTTGTGCCAGGCACATACAAACACAGGAAGGTAGCCCCTTTCTTAAAAAGTCTGCAATCTCAGTATCTTCTTAGGAATTTCAACAAGGGTGAACACTGAAAGCTGAGTGCATGTGCATTTCTTGCCATGAGTCCAAACCCACAGCATGGATTTTTTTCATGGCACTATATTCTATTTATATTAATTGCTTTGCTCAGGGCCCTTCCCTTTCCCAAAGTTTTTTTGGATTTGGGAGGGATACATTAGTGTTGGTAGGTATCTTCTGTAGTCTAGACTTCTAAGATCCTACTCTATTGTTATACTGCTCCACTGCAAGGTTTGTAAGTCACACTACTTGTCAAAGTTATGAGGATGCTGAATCATTTTTATTAGGCATCAAAGTCTCCCCCCCACCTTTCATTTCTTTAACTGAAAGCTTCATTAGATTGCAAAATGGCACCTCTGTGCTCAGACAGGGCTGTGGGCAAATCAGGTTCTTTCCTTTGTTAAAACTGATTGATTTATTGCACATATAAAATGAGCAGTAAATGTTCAAGTTCTAAAAAGTTATTTAACAAGTGTCTGAGTGGAATGAAAATAGCTTTCTAAAATAGTGCAAATACTTATCATAAGCATATTAAAGAGACTTTTCATTTTCAGACGTTACCAAATGCCCATAAATTCTTAGATATTCAAGCAGTCAGGCACCTGAGGAAGCTTAGGATAACAATTAATTATGAGACATGCTGCTCAAGCAGCTCTTTGCAACCCTGAGTTCTGCAGCACTTTAGGAAGAAGGCACCATTCTGCTTATTTAGTAGCAGGAAACAAGAGTCAGACAAGGGATGATGGCTATGAGATGGAATATTACCTCAAGTCTCCCTCCAGCCAAGTCAGGAGGCACATATTGGCCATCACTGGACCTCCAAATGACTCCAGAAGGACTCTGGAGTCTGTCAGCAGACCCTCATTCAGGCCACTGCCAGGGATCTCCCTCATTCAGGATCGTGTTCTCTATTAACCCACTCAGCACTCGGTGCCTCCATCAGTTTGCTGAGCTCAGGGGGAAGAGAGGGCATTCTGCAGGGAATCCCACTGCAGATCTGCCCTCTGCAGGGCACTGCCCCTCTCTGGGACAGCAGAGTGTCTGCCCTAGCCTGGATAGGTCCTGGAGCAGGGAGACCTTCCAAAAGGCAGGAAGATGGGTGTGCACCTGGGGCTCAGCCGAGGCCTGGAGGGAAGAGAGGGGAAGAGTCATGGAGTCACAGCTTGTAAGTGAGCAGAATGTGTCAATCAGAGACTTAGGGAGAAAAGCAAACATGATGTTGAAGGTGAGCAAAGCTTAGCTCCGATTTCACATTGGTTTTGCAACTGGTGCCTTGTCCAACTTCAGAGTTACTGTGCTCACATCCAGTTTCTTTTCTAATTTCCACTGACTACATAATAAGAGAAGAAAAGCAAATCAAAAAGGAGAAAAGTGTGTCAGAGATGAGAAAGGATCGAAGAAAAGAGAAAAATTCAGCTGAGAGAAGGTGGTAGAGGACATCTAGGGATTATGCTCTGCAAAAAAAAAAAAAAAAAAAAAAAAGCTAAGAGCAGAGACTTTCATAGCAACTGAAGGGGAAAATAAAAAAAAAAAAAGGCACAACAAAAAACCCTGTCTCCTGTGGTGAAACTTCAGTGAAATGCTATTAAGGATAAATCTTTTATTGTATTGTCCTGCAGGCAGTCTGGTAAAAACTGTATTCTCAGCAGAAATGAACTCTCCCATTACAAAAAAGGAAAAACTGTGCTTTCAGGACTGGCTCCATGTAATGGCTGCTGAGATACCCACAAGGGGATATCTGGGAGCTGTAGCTAGGAGAAGTAGGTCCAGATATTTCCTGCTGAAATAAGGTCTTCTGACTGAGAAGAGACATCAGATGTGTTTGCCACCAGCTTCCCATGGGCTGGGAAACGACTGCAGTTCCCATAAAGGATTTAGCCCAGGGAGAGAATTTAGAGAGGAAATAACTCCCTTTGCTGTGATTTTCCAGGACCTATTTTAATTGGGTCTTTGGCTGAGAGATTGGGAAAAACATTGGCCAAATTAGCCTTGGTGGAGTTACAGCAAGGAGAGATTTGATCTCCAGGTTGTGGAAGGGAGAGAAAAGGTTTTCCAAAGGAAAGGGAAACACAAAGCTTTTAAAAATGTTGGTGCAGAACAGGAAGTCTCCATTCCAAAGAGAGATGATGTAGTGGGTTCCTGTTTAGCCCATCCTCCCCAGCAATGGTACCCAGAATATCCAGAAACCACCCAGTCACCCTCTCCTGCAAGGCAGCACAAACAGCACATGGACATGGGGATGGAGGCTCAGACAGCACATGCAGCCAAAGGCAGAACCACAAAGCCACCAAATCCCACAACAAGATCCAGGAGGGGCTCTCTGGAGGCCGTTTGGTCCAGTCGGGTTCCAGGGCAGCTGAGGGCTTTATTCAGCTGAGTTTAGACAAACCTGACACATGGAGATTGCCCCTCTGGGCAGCCTGTCTGTGCTGCCCCACTCCCAGGGTGTGCCACCCCCATCCTCCACGTTGCTGGTGAAGGTATCCAACAGTACAGACCCACAACAGAAAACTATATCAGAAAATCCCTTTTGCAGCTCGTCAAGTTAGAGTTTTAACCCTCATGGTTACCACTGAAAAGCACATCTTACTGTCTTGTGGTCAAACACTTTTAGTCACTTCATTCTAATTTCAAGCCCTCAAGAATTCATGACAAATATACACCTGATTGTATCAGTTTATGCCTGTGTCCTATAACAATCCTTATTTTCCCTGAGCAATGTGAATTCCAGGCCTACTGCTGTCAGAAAGTGGCACTTTCAGACTTCAAATAGTCCCTCTTAATCACCCGTTCCAGGCCTTTTAAATACATTCTTCAAATTATAGGTTTTTCACTGTCAGACTTTGAACATGTGAGGAATTTACCTGAATCAGTTTTCATCCATTGCCTCATAGTTCCAAACTTTTCCATTATTTAGGTCAATGTAGCCTCACTCCCTCCTTCCACTTAGATAAAAGATCAATTTTCTCACTGTATTTTTTTTTAACATCTCATACTTGAGATACTTTTGCTGTTCCTATACTGAGCAAAGAATTGCTTTATCTTTTCAAAGGAATAAAGACCACTTTTAAAATCTTATGTTCATTTGAAATTGCAGAACTGCTTTGTGTTTGTGTGCATTATTATTGCATTACAGAGCAGGCTCAGATCATGACTGCAATCCCTCTGCAGTTGGAAGTGTTCAGTCTCAAGTTTCCACAATGTTGTGAACTTACACATTTCTGTACCCAGGACATGGTGCTAAATCTCCTTTGCTGATTATAAAATGTTATTCTGATTTAATCTTTCCATGTAGGTTTTGGGTTGGGGTTTTTTGTTGGATAGTTTTGGTTTGTTTTTTTTTTTTTTGGCTTTTCTCTCACCTTGGACAATAAAAGTCATTGTTACTTTTATAGCCTGTTTCATTTTTAGGGGTGCAGCAGGGATTGCAAAGCAGGGTGCTGGGTAAACTAGAATTCATAGTTTATCCCAAAGTAGGTTCCCTGCTGGAGCTGAGTTTAAATGTATTTTTCTGTATTCAGTATGATTAACTCTGATGCCAGGGGATTCTTGGTACATTTCCTAAGGATAAATCCATGGGAATTGCAGTCACTTGCTTAAAGATGATTGTTCAAGTGCAAAGCAATGGGAAAGAGGCCTAAAAGTAAAATATGATCAAAATTCTGCTGTAGTTGTAGCCTGCAGAGATTGAGGGGTACTGGGTGTTTTGGAAGCAGAGTTACAATAAAATGAAACCTGTCTCCTAACCCAAAATAAACTGGGACTGAGTAACACACAGTGGCAGGCACAGACTGGCAGTAATGTGCTATAATTATATACAATTTCCTGCACAGAGAGGGATATTTCCAGGTAATTTCTGACTAGCCTTTAAAAACTATATTTTGGGCATTAAAAAAACCCTCAAATTTTATTTTAATGAACTTTAAAAGTATGTGACACAGTAAAGGCAAACTAAGTCCCACTTGGCACAGCCTGTCAGGTGGAATGGAGGAGAACACGTGGCTGCAGAGCAATGGTGCTGCTCCCAACCTGAGCCTGGGAGCTGGGAAGGGAATCTGTTCCTTCTGCAAAAACATGACAAAAGACAAAGCTCCTGCTCCCTTGGGCTGCAAGGAGCCCCTGATCAGCAGCACCCATGATGTGTCAGTGTCCTGATGCTCCACAAGGATAAAGATGCCACTTAGGCAGAGGCAGCTGCTGCTCCCAGCCCTTTGGAACAGCTGGCTGCACAGCAGACACCGAATTCCCTGCTAAGGAAGAGCCTGTTAAAAGGCTGAAGAGGGGAGGCAGCAGCAAGGAATAACGCTGGCTATGCCTGTGTTAGCATTTTAGGCCAGGGCAGGAATGTGCTTTCAAAGCAAATCAAAGAGGAGGAAGGAACTGAAACCAAGAAACTTTTCCAGACCTCTGCTGGAACAGCTCTGCTCAGTGGATGTGCACAGTGGGGCCTGAGAGGCTGTTCCTATGTTTTCTCACTCTCTCAGCACAACATTCCAATTCCTAGCACTTGAATTCTCTCTTCAAGACAGTCTGGAAGAGGCAGGTTAAGCCAAAGAAGCCTTTGAGTAAATGCTGGAGCAAGACAATAACATTGTTCAACCATTTCCTGGACATCTGCAGAACGACCTGAGTGCACAAAATTAGAGATGGTTCATCCTCTTACTCGAAGGCTATTTTAGTCCCCTGTAAGCAGCATTTATAGCTTTTGTAGAAGGCTTTAATATCAACCTAGACCTACTAACATGCAAGTATAGAGATGTAAAACTTCGTAGGTGCATTTTTTAAATCCTGAGAGAATTCAAGACAAATGCATTGGTCTAAAAATGAATTGTCTAAAGCCCAGGCACTATCTGAAGCTTCAGTGCGGGCTGATAGAACTGCAGATTGCTCAGCTGAATTCATCAGTATGGGGTGCACAGACACTGG
Organism: Lanius collurio; assembly: GCA_020086605.1. NCBI lineage: Eukaryota > Metazoa > Chordata > Aves > Passeriformes > Laniidae > Lanius > Lanius collurio. The sequence continues at coordinate 683,537 of JACBWW010000027.1, forward strand.
AAGTATGTGCAGCATCAAGCACTAAGGGATCGTTTATTCCAAGCTAGAGCAGTGCCCCAGTTAGTGAAGTTATCAGAATTTTACTGGTCATACAAGTGGGGGAAGTTAAGCTCCATGGTGCTGGAATTATGACTGAGAAATCATGGCAAAGTAAATTTCACATCTGAAGGAACTTAAGGCACAGGAACCAAACTGGCAACCTTCCTCTTACTCGAAATGTTCTCAGAAAAACTTTTAGATGCTTTCAAAGATACATTTGGTCCCTTCATGCTAAAGTGGTGCCAGAGCACACATTACAGTGCTGGATTTACCCATAGCAACTGATGAATCCCCTATTAGGCAATTAATCATTTCAGTTCCATCAGAATTAATACATTGAAAAAAATCTGGGTTTAAATGTAGAACACAGGCTGAAATAGGTGGAATATCCTCTGAAAGTTAAGCAAGGATATTTTTTTTCTTTACTTACAGCTAAGGTGGATTAACAGAGGCATATGGAGAAGATCAAATACACCTTGAAATAATGGATGTATAAATCTGCAGACTAAATCTCTCTTGAGTACTGGACGAGAGAGAATATAAAAATGTGGAGATCATTTACTGAGGGGATATAACACAGCAAAGCCAGAGGGGTTCTAGGATCTTCAATATTTTATAAGAGGAAGCTTAAAGCTATTTTAATAAACCACTGAGGCCAGTTTTTAAAAAATGTAAATGTACAACTGTGCACACAATCTGCATATGCAAATCACCACAATTGGACAAGCAAATCAGATAATTGCATGCAAATATGCCTACTCACTCCGTGCCTGTGTCTACAATGGTAGTAACTGTGCATGCAAATTAGGTACACATTTTGTACACATAAAGGTGCAGCTTAAGTGGCATATGGCATGGAAATATGGCACCCAAAGTAACAAAAGAGAGAGAAGGAAATAGCAGGGGATAGAGTTAGCTGTAAATAATAACATGGAGTGAACACAAACACACACACATGGATCTATAAACACGACATTATCAAAAAGAAAATACATGGGTCTTTTAGTGCTTGAGGAACTGAAATGACACTCGTTGTGTGGAGAAGGCATCTGCATGAGCTAAACCAGCTTCCTGAGAGACCCAGTGCCCACTCACAGCACAGTCTAGGATGGCTCTTCAAAGGCTCACCAGCCTCTCCCTGGGTTGACCCAATGACCCTCTCCTTGAGGAGGAGGTGAGTTCAGTGTCTCTTAGACTGACAAAGGCTGAAGACTCAGCTGCAAATGCTGCCAAATGAACATCAGAGGTGGTGGTTTCTTGTGACACATGGACAGTTGTATTCAAGGAAAAAGGCTTTGTAACTCTTTTGTCTTTCAAAAGTATTGATTTTGCTTCAACTACCTTCCTTTCTGCTTTGAAGCTAACCCAGTGTACCATCCTGGCTCTTCTGCATTAGGCTCATTTGGATTCAAACTGCACAAGAGTGAGATGAGTGGCAGACAGGATGGATGGATGGAGCAGAGGAAAGGATTCTAACCTTAACTGTATCCTTGAACTTAAAATCTACGTTACATTTTTAAACACACTTAGACCTTTAACTTAGTAGTTAGCAGATTAATGAGATGCACATACTGACATTTTATTTGAAATTTTCCAGGCAGAGAAACACAAAGTGCTCAGCATGAAGAGCAGGCTGAGTTGCAATGACAGCAAGCCCCCTCAATCACTCCAGGCTTCAGCATGCTCAGATATAAAACAATGAGCACGAGTTGGAGAACAGAATAAAAGTGTTGATTAAATTTTGATTCAGTCCCTTTTATGTGTGTGATTCCACATTTGTGCCACACTCACACTGCCAGAACAGCAAAGGTCACTGTCCACTTGGTGCCTTCAGCACTGGGCTCATGACACTCACGGCTTTGAAGAGCTCTTTGGAGGCTCAACCCAAAAAATTCTTCAAGGTTCAGAAACAAGCTGGAGGCACAAGGATCAGCCTGGCCCACGAGCATCTGAAACACATGGCTGAGTGGGGCACTTAGAGGGAAGGGGGACAGTTGTCCAAAATCTCCTGTCTCCATTTTTTTCTGTGCTTTTGTTGTCTGGCTTTCCTTTGCACCTCAGAAACCCATGTGAGGTTTTATCCTTGCCCACACAGCTCTGCAGATCTACTGCTCAGTCCCACTATGTGGATTTTTTCTGGCCAAGATCTTTCTCTCATGAACCCAACTGCTGGAGGAAAGCTCTAGAAGGGGAATCTTCTGGGGGAAGCAAAGGTACTGAAAACATGGGAATGGCTTTGAGAAGCAGTTGGGCATTTTCCTTTCTCCTACACTAAGAAAGAATTTTTTCCCCCAGATCTCATCCCTGTTTACCTTTCTTTTATTGTTCAAATAGCCTAATCTTCTAAAAGCCGGAGGCAGAAACTGTGGAGGTGTTTGTGTCATGTGCACCACTTGGCTCAGTCCATCTTGTGACACACTGGAACGAGCAGCCCTGTCTCCATATGACTAATGTCCCAATTGTTTTATTTCAGAGCAACTCAGAGTTTTAAAGTCTTTAAGTCAGCTTTGGCCCAGGTTCAGAGCACATATTTTCCCCTCCCAATTCTGCACAGCCTTACAAGCCACAGCAACAGAAAGCTGGAGCTGCTTCTCACTTCCTGAGCCTGGGTGCCCATGCACACATTAGGAGACCATTCACCTTTCAGTACATATCTAGGCTAAACTGATTTCACTTCCAAGAAAGAGGAAAACTTAGTGCCTAATGGATTTTTACTAAACTCCAAGGCAGTTTGGAAGTACATTCTGACATGCAGCATTAAACACTACTGCAGCTGCACTCAGAGGAATGGGCAAATGCGTGCGAGCTCACAGAGCAGAGCTTTTACCTCACCTCAAATTGCTGCCTGAGCCTTTGGGGGCTTATCCCAGCACCCAGTGGAGTTAATGAGAGAATAACCACAGGATTTAGGAAGACTTGAGTAAATTTGTACTATAAATTTGCTTATGGAAGCAACTATGTTGGTAAAGATAGATATTCCCAAGCTAGAACAGGTTAATTTTACACTGCACATCCCCCCCCCCAAAAAAATATAGCAAAACTTGGTGAACAAACTGTTTCATTCTGATCAGATTTTGTGTCTCTTAGTGCAATCACAAACTTATGCAAGGCATACTGGGTGACTGATAGCCTCGTGGGACTTGGAAATACATCTTAACAAACACATTGGGCATCTTTGTCACAGACTTGTACGTGTAGGAGCTTTGTCTTAGCTTACAAACTACACTTATTTCTCCCTGTCAAATCTGTCAGGTATTCAACTCATTTGAGCAACTGCAGGTGGTAAGAATTCCACTTTTTAAAAAATTAAAATAAAATCACATAAACCAAGGACTATATCCAGCTTGTCCATTTCTCCCTCTCCATGCAGTTTCCAACTCCTGCATGTATGTCAAATTATTTTTCCTCTCTTCTCTTTATAGATGTACACTCTTAAGAGCAACTATTGCCTGTTTATGTATTCATAAAATCTAAAATAAGGGCATCCTGGAGTTTGTAGGCATAATCTTAAGGGAAATAATAGTAAAACTCTCTGTTGGAGGCACACAGAGGGACAGGCAGCCCAGTGACACCCACCTCAAGCTGCTTTGCAGTTGGGCAGCCAGCCTAGGAGCCAGCACTGTCACAGCTGCCACATGTGACAATGGAGGACAAGATTTGATTAGGAAGAACATTATTTTATTTAATTTTTTTTACAGACTTTTCCTCTCAGCTGGCTTTGATACCATTTACCCTCAGGTACTTTAGAAACAATCTCAAGAGTTGTTAGCAGTTTTTTTTGAGGATTCCTAAGGGACAGGAAAGAGCCAGAGCCCTGGCAGAAGACCAGCACAGCACCCACCTGAAAGCAGGAGATGAAGAACTGGGAAATTACTGTCAGGCAATAAATTTCAGCTTCTGCACAGATACCGAAACAAAAGAATGAAACCACTTGTAAACCCACAGACGATAACAAGAAAATCAGCAAGCACAAACGTACAGCTACTGGGAACAGATGATGTCAAACCAAGCTCTATTCTTTCCATGACAGGATTACAGGCTCGGGGATAGAGGAGAAACAACAGTTGTCATGGCTTGTTTTAAGCAAGTCTTTTGACTCTGACTCATGAGACATTCTTATAGGCAAGCTAAGAAATTTGATCTTCAAGTAACTCAGCAGTGGATGCAAGAGGCTGGAAAACTATGCAACAGAATATTTAATAGGAAATCACTGTCAAATTGGAAGCATGTTTTGAGTGGATATTCTGAAGAGCTGTTCTAGGTCTAGTTCCATCATTTCTGTTAATGTCTCAGAGTGTGGGATAGGAAAATTTGCAGAAGACGCTGGAAATACTTAAGCAAGGTTGGGCAAAGACCTATCAAGAGTGATGTAAGTAAAGCTGATCTTGCCACAGGGCAGAGTTGGACTGGGCAACTCCTTTAGACCCTGTTCTTATGCTCTTTTTGCGTGTAGGTAAAAATCTTTGGTCCCAAGAGCAAGAGGTGGGAATTTAGTAGTTAAGAACTTGCTTTTGAATAGGGCAGACACAGTAACTCTGAAAAATGTTGCCAGCTACCCCTTCCCATAGCCCTTATAACCTTAGAAGATAATTAATAATAGCAGAAGGTTGCACTAAAGCCAAGGACCAGGGGGGGCAGGTGATGATCTCAGTGCATTTCCTGTGCAGCATTTTTGCCCAGAGCCAGCCAGCAGAGGTTAAGGTCAACTAACCTGGATTATGCACCAGTGTCTTTTAATTTTGTCTGCAATAAAATATGGACATGCACAGACTCCAGAAGTGCCTGGTATGTGACACCCAGTTATCATGGGCTTCATAAAGCCTAGGTTAAATCCTCTAAGGGATCAGAGAAGAGTGCCTTGTCATCACAAATCTTGAGCCTGCCAGCACAGAGTGAACGATGAAGTCCTTCAATGCTTTACAGCCCAAGTCCCCGTGGGATTCCTTAATTATGCTTTGCAATAATTAAGGTACAAACAATTGATATAAGAATCTCCATTTGTTTAGAGTGTGTGGATTCCCTTCCCCCAAGGCTGGAGAAAGCTCAAACACATTTATGCTCCAAAGCTGCTCTTCTCCAAAGGGGGATTGTTCTGCTTGGCTGGGAATGAAAGCCATCTCGGCACGGTGGCAGGTAGGGCTATATTAAGGCAGCAGCTGGGGGCCCACAGGAGCTACTTGATTACACGTTGGAACAGCTTCATTCTTCAAGGACTGGCATCAGGCCAATTAGTCCTATAGGAAGACTGATGTTTTAACTAAGACACATCCATCTACACTGCAGCTTTATAAAAACACTGTTTTCTGGGTAGGGGCTGCCCGTGCAGTTCTATTTCTGATTTTCTAGAAAGGTCAAAGGACAACAGGCAGATGTACCGGAAGCCTGAAAAGCACATCAGTGAAATTCAGACAAGAACCAAAATTCTTCACTTGATAATCTACTATAGATTTAAATGCTAGGAGCAAAACAGTTGCAGTTTATAAGCATCTTTTAAGGTCCTCTCCACCCAGAAAATCCAGCCAGGAAGAAAGCAGCCCCTCAGAAACCTGCAGACACTCAGCAAGGGGAGAAAAAACATATGAACACAGGTACCTCAGAGAAAACCACAGCCCCAAAGGCACAACCCTGGACATGTTCAGACTCACAGTGGAGAGGGAAAGTCACACAGCTGGCTCTGGTGGCAGCTGGTGGTTACAAATACATGTCCCTCACTCCCAGCCCTGTGCCAAGGCCTCTGCCATGGTGCAGCCACGAGCAGCTGATCCGACAGATCCCATTGCTGGGAATCACAGAGCAGCAGGGAGAGGCTGTGGATGGATGCTGCCACCAAGGGTGCTGTCAGTGCCACCAGGCTGGAACTGCCACTCCTGCTGGTGGCTCTCCAGACGTCTGCTGACCTTTCCCTTTCCACCTTTCTGTGACCTGATATGAGACTTGTGCTCTGGGAAAGAAAGAACCTGAGAGGCTTTATTCCAATTGTTGACTTGACTCACAGGGTGTGTTCCAGCATGGAAGCCAAAGGCCACCCCAGGTTCACTGGGAATGGGAGGTGCAGATTCTCAGTAGAACTTTGGCAAGAAAGCTGCCTTTGTCAGTGTGCCTTGCAGCCAGCAAATGGGAGGGAACAGCCCTGAGATTCCAGATTCTTCCTAACACACACAGTTGTAAATGTAGCTTCCAACATTATGCAATCAGTTACATTAGAAAAAATAAATTAATCATCACCAGTTTTAAGATCTACAGTAAATATAAAGAAGATAATTTTAAAATACCCTAATTATATTACAAAATGTAGTCCTCTTAATACCAAGCTATAAAAGTTGGTTGCAGATTGTAACTGGGCTTCAGTTTTACAAGTATGACTATAAGCTACAAACTTTGCTTCTTCAGAGAAGCATGAAGGCAGTGGTGGGAAGAAGTTCTTGTTCCTGCAATGCACCAAAGATGATCTGTAGCCAGGAGAAGGTTTGGACATAATGTATTTACAGCATCAGTACATAAACTAGGAGTCAGCCAGGGCAGGCCTGCCAGGCTCTGCAGAACAACTCTGCTATTCTTCTCTCCAGGGATAAGCTCAACACTCAGATCCTAAGAGGGAAATACTCCTGAAGTTCACACCAGGCAGCTTTGAAGGTATCAGACCCAAGTCTGCCACAATGCAGCATCTGGGCCATTGCACCTCTGTGTATCACCCACTTGAATGAGCAATGCTGAAAGAGAAAGGTCCTGCATGCACAGGCACCTAAGGAGTGTTAAATAGTCCCTAATTTCAGGTAAATCCATCTAAATTTGTTGGCTGGACTTATCTTATAGTCCATGGGCAATCACGCTTGCAGTGGAATTCATCCAACCTCTTTTAGTAGCCAGCTGTGAGTTCAGGTACCATCTCTGAAGTGCCTACTTCTCTTCACTGAGTACAAAAGAATTTGAAAGACCCTTTCATACAGGGACGCCACATTGTGGACATCTTCCAGTAGATAAGATGAATCCAGCCAGGCAGTCTAAGAGCAAGGGGGAAACTGCAAAGCTGAAAAACTGCTGCTAAGCATTTAGCAGCATCCCATGAGTTTAGTCCTCTAGTTTGGCACAAAGTCCTCAAAGATCCTGAAGTCAGGTCTGATTTTTAAGTTACTCAAATTTTCTCCTTCTGTTGGCAGTACTCTGTTAGAAGAATTGCACAACCACAGTGCTTGTATCTGGACAATTTTTTTAAAAAAATTCCCTAAGTGGAGTACTCTATCACCCCTTTGGTAATTAATTTCCTCATTAAATGTTGACCATGAGTTTACAATAAAAAGTAATTAAGATGGGCCACAAGCTGCAAAGGCTGGATGAGCTTTTGAGCACTCCCTAATTGAAGGCCTTGCTGTGTGCCAAAGGGCAGTTGCAGCATCTTTCCAAAGGTGAGATCAACAGCTGCCCATGAAATGACAGCTGTGCAGAAAAAAGCTTTATCAACCTCAGCCCCCCAGGGCTGGCTGTGCTACCCCAGCACTGCCACCCCATTTCCTGCTTGTCACATTCCAAATGGTAGTCCCATCTTCTAATCAGTCACTAGTTACACTGTCAGGTATTTTATTCCCACAACTGTGTGAAGAAATGAGGATTAGCTCCTAAATTCTCCAAAAAGGAATGGTTATCATTGATTCTACTCCTCTTCTTCCCACAGGAGTCCCTCTTCCAGCAGCATGAAGCAGCATCTTTCTAGAAAGTACCCAAATACCTTCCTGCAGGTTTTTGATAAAAAACCTCACCTTTGTAGGGAGATGTACCTCAATTCAAGATTGTTCTCACCCACATTCTCAGTTATTTTCACTTTCTTTTAAAGCACCAACCTCTTGTTTACTCACTGATGTATCTCAACATGAGAATCTCCTAAGTTCAAAGCTTATCTGCTATTTTGCTGATACAAGTATTTCTTCCAGTGTTTACCCAGCTCATGCCAACCCCTATAATTTTGTCAGTGTTATCTTTTCAAAGGTATTTTGTCTGTTCAAATACACTAAATGTAAAACAAAAACAAAGCTTGCATGCAGTTTGAAAAGAAGAATACAAATGGCAGAAAGGCAGGAACAGCCCTGTCAGGGCCATTCCAGGAGGGCTCCAGGATGGCTGGGGCTGCAAGCAGTGGAACCAAAAACACTCCAGTGGGAAATAGGTGTAAAGTGGTTCTAAACTGCAGTACAATACAACACCTTTGATCTGAGGGCTTAGTTCAGACAGTACAAGACTGAGAGATAAAACAATATTCCTCCAAATATGTAAATGGCTGCTGCAAAGGGGAGAGGAATTATCTGTCCTCTAATGGGAAGGATTGAGGCTACTACCTCAGTTAGGTATGAGGGAAAACTTTCTGCTAGAAAGATGGGGAGTTTGTAGAATTTGAGTAATGGGAAAGGGTCACAGAGACAGTGTTGGAATAGTGTGCACTATCCTGGGACAGCTGAGGGATACGATGATAAGTGTGATGTACAAAATATTTTCTAAGCAACATCTCTTCAGAAAGTCAGAGCTAGACATCTTCAAAATGTGCAACCAGCATTAATATCCAAAGCAACTCAAAGCCTACTCTGAACTGCAAGTCTCACGATAGTTCATGGGTTTGCTTTTTTAAAACCCCAGCTGCCAGATTCATGCATTGCAAAGCAATCTCATCTTTCATTTTAAAAAGTTATATTTCCACTTCTCAAAGCTGTGGAAAGAAGCCTGAAAAGATGAAGTGCCAGTATCCTTAACAGCTCCAAAGAGAGAAGGCAAATAAAAGGAACTCAAAGTACATTGGTTTAAGCCAAACTCATAATTTCTTTTTCCCAGGCCTGGCTCATGATTTTTGAGAACTGGCATTTGGAAATGCTGGAAACACAAAACTCTTAATAAGGAACAGGGGGGACCTACTAAGAAGCTTGAAGAAAGATGTAAGATTTGTTCACTACACTAAAAATGCAAGCATTAAAGAACTGAAGAGGGAGATTTGTTAAAGGCTACCAAAATTCTGGTACTTTCTCACACAACAATCAGCTCCACAATCCCTGGTGACTGAACTGTGCCTCTCTTTGTTGCAGTGCATTGCCTTTAATTGTACTTCAGCCTGGTGGCTGGAACGTGACAAACCCATTTTGTTTACTGGGGAAAGTGAGGGGCCTTTTGGGGTTATGGAGAGCCTGATACCTGTAACCAAAACCAAACAGTCAAACAAATACAGATGGAGGACAAACACAGCTTTTGTATTCAGTGTTCATGGCCTGGTTTATTTTCGCTCTTATTCAGTATCAATGTGGTGAATGCTGCTATCAGAAAGCCTTTTTTTCCTGACTTTAGGAAGTATATTTTTATGATAAAGGAACAATTATGGAATTAATTTGGTTTTTAAACAAGCTTTTCTTAGAGGAGCTTTTCTTTTTTAATGAGCTTGAATAGCAAAAACATTTCATCAAGCTTCTGTTGATGTACTTAAATATGTCCAAATAAATAGCATATTTTCAAGTTAAGTAAATACCCACATACCAAATTTGGATCCTATTTAAGCCCCAAGAAAAATAATAATATTGTCTATCCATGCTGAATGAATATGCTATAATGTATTATATATGCTTTGAGATTGCTAGACAAAAAACTACATATGTAAGAGAATATAACTGAAATTCAGTCAGACATGTTTTCCATTCCTTAGAAACTGAAAATCCACAGCGTATCTTCAATTCTCCCACTAGGACAGAAATATTTCTTTATTGCCTCTTGCCCATCCACCAGCTGAAGGGAGCTAACTCCACATGCACACTCTTATCTCCATGCAAGCTGTACACTTTGGGGAGCATATGCTGAATAGATTAAACGAGAAAACAAGTAGTTGCAAATATTTTTTGCCTTAAAACATCATAGGCACTTTTTGATTTAAGATAGCCTTGCATTTGAGTAAAGGCAGCACAATTAAAGAGATTTATTAATTTTCATGAAAGAAACAGAATTTAATGATCAATTTCACTGTAGGTACAAAACTCAACCTCCCTAAAATTGCAAAATGTCTCATTGAAAATACAGAGACAGAGGCCTTTACCCAAGGTCTCTCTGTGCAGTGGTAGATATTTATATTCCTAAAATTCCCTGCTTAGCCTTTTCAAATAGACAATGAAAAGTAAAGGAATGTGTAAAATTAAGGAGGACACTGCTCACATTGCTCGTGTGATCACCCTGTGTGTGTGCACAGCTTCCCCAGCACTGTGCCCTTCACATGTGCTGCTGCATTAATGCTGAAACACAACAAAATGCAAAACGTTGAAATGATTAAGAGGCTTTTAAAGAAAATGCTGTGACAACTTGGCCTGCACAGAGTGGTACCGTGTTTGACTACCTGAATTAGATTTAATCTGGCTCCCCCAGTGGTAATAATAATATAATATGCTGTAAAAAGAAGTCTAAAAATCTTAAATTGAATCTGTATGTTTACTATGAAAGTGGCTTTGTCGGCTGTACATTATAAAATGTTAATATTTTCAGCAGGCAAGCAATACATCTTGTCTAGACACTGGTGAAATTTTCAGACACAAAATTATTTTAAATTCTAAAACAAATAATGCAGACTTCAACCCCCCCATCCCTAACAGATTGTGGAATGTCATTTACTTTAAATTTGCAGCCAGACATCACATAGCCAGAGAAATTGCCTGTAAGAAAAATAGGCTGACACTTATCACTGCATTCCAGGGGGACCAGGGGGTGATGTCAGCTTTCTCTGTTTCTCCCAGACAATTGAGCTTCCTACAAATCAATAAAAACAAGGTTTATTGGTATGTTTGCTTTATCACACTTGAGCCACTTTCATTGTCCTAGTGACAAAGTCTTCACAAATTGAATCATTAAACACAGTAATTGTGTTTCGAATACATTTTAGAAAGGAGGAAGGGAGGGTGCGAAAGATTATTTGCTACAGTATTTATGGCTGCAGAATTTAGATTTGTAACAGTTTGCCTTACCTATATTTTATTTTTCAATATGGAAAAAGGAGCAGGAGGAGGGGACAGAGGAGGGACCCCAGTAAGTGGAACAAATAGTGGCACTCAAATTCAGCCCAGCAAAGCTTTTAATATTTCGCTGAGCTGATGTTATATAAGGAATTTCTCAACAGCTCCTCGCGCAAAATGTCAAACTTATTTTAAAATTATTTTTGTAAAAATAGATGGTCTTGGAAAAAAAAAAAAAATTGCACCCAGGAGTCAGGATCTAAGGACTGTTACCATCCTGGTGGTTAAAATAATTCCTTCCCGGGTGTTGCTCAGTCCCTTACGCAAGCCTGTAAACTCATTTCGCCCCAGCACTCTTTAAATCTTTGTCGTTCTTTGCATATGTGGTTGTGATTTACATGCCACCCACATTTAAAGAGGTATTGACATTTTCAAGGCGGCTATTTTAGCCCCTGGATTTAAAACGGGATCAATCACACTTTATTTCTTCCCTCAGGAGCCCAGACCTGCGTTTGTCGCACACCCACCTCTATCTCCACAGCCCCAGGGGCGTCTCAAAGCCACACATTTGAATATTTAGCATCCCCCCAGCAATTCCAGCCATGGATTGTTGAACCCTGGCAGGGTTGGGCGCCCCAGCGCTGGGACTGCGGCCTCCCTGCTCGCACAGTTGCTATGCAGGCCGAGCTCGGATGGCAGAGCGAGACAGGCCCATTTCACAGGAGGGTCCAGCATTATCCAGCAGAATGGGCTGTGCCTGGCGCTCGGGGGCCGCGGGGGCCATGGGGAGCTCCGTGTCAATGGCATTGTTGGGGCTCAATGGCGCTGACCTGAGCCGGGCAGGGCGAGGTCAGCGCCAGGCCAGGCCTGCGGAGCTCACACAACTTCCACATGCGGCAGGCCTGCCTTGGGACTAAAGCAGGGACTGCTCTCGACAGTGGCGTTTGCTCTTTTGTCTCAGCCAGCACCCCTCTGGAGCAGGGAGGGGAAGGGGGACAGGAGAGGCTCTGTTGCTGCAAAAGCCAGGCTTGGCTGCACCCACACAGCCACGAGTCTGCCTAAAGAGACAGCGTGCAGGTGATGTGGGGAACGTTGTCCTTCCCCTGCATGAATCAGGGAACATTTCTCCCTCCCCTCCTTTGATCTTGTTGCATTTTTCTTACTCAATTAGCCTGAAATGGAACACGATCATGCTTCCAGCTGCAGTTTCCTTCAAGCACAGTGGTATCAGACCTTTCCACACATTATACAAATTGCACTTCATCACGGAAAATCAAATCTAGGAGGCAATGATATCCTCATAAAAATACTGTAAGGATGTACAAGTGCTTCCTACCCTGCACTGGCTCCTAAGATGAATGGAGGAATGTCAGTCAGGAGCTCCGACTGCTCCAGCAGCTCTCGGTTATTTGGGGCCCTTCACCACATTCCACTGATGCTGCTGAGAGTGACAGCAAGGCAGTGCTTTAGGGAGACCCAGCAAAGCACTCCTAGTGCCCAGCACAGATCTCCAGGTAAAGTGTTTGCAGCCTCAATCCTCTCTTGGGCAGCAGCAGAACTAGAGCTGTGTCCTCATGTTTGGCAGGGATTAATTCAGGCTTCCTTCATCTCACCAGAAACAAGTGTTGTATGGGCCCTGTCAAGAGATTTGTTTTAAAGACAGCAAATGGTTCATGATCCACTTTGAACCTGCCAGTTAAGGGTGGGCAGGATCAACAGACTTGACTGGTGACTCTTCTCCCTTTCCCTTTCTGAGGTAGTTGTTGAGGCAGGAAAAAGCTCCTGCTGTGCATAGAGAAAACGTTCTCCAGAGGCTCCCTGGCATCACTTCAAGTGTAAGACAGAGCATCCTCCAGCCCTCCCTGCTTCCACTCAAAGCTGCTCCAGCTACCAACTGCAGCCCAGTGGTGATCCTGCAGTGACAATGATTCTGTTCCCCCTCTGCTATTCACAGCGAGGCCACCCGTGGGCACTGACTATGATAAAAATGTTCTTGAAACTGAGAGGGGAAGGATATACATACATTGTTCATGTGTGCGAAAAAGTCACCTTCATCTGGGTCATTGCCTTCCCTCAAACCATGCAAGCCAAACTTGGCTCACAACACACACATGGGCTCACTGATGGCTACACCTCATGTTTTAAAATGATCCTTGTGCAGATTGGCTCCCTTGGCTCCATTATACACCATTTATCTTGGAGAAGGTCTGCTCCAAAAGGAGAGTCTGGGTTTGGTGAGTCTGTCAGCGACGGCTCTATTTCCCAGTATATATTTACACTACCATCAGACTTGGTGAGTGGGTTTGCTGTCAAACTCGCGAAGCACAAACCTGACAGTTTGGTTTGAAGTTCCCTTCCCCACACTCAGGTCGCACGAGAACACTGAGTAGATGCATTTGCTATAGGTTATAGCAATCCTGACAGTAGTGAATGAATGATTGCTCCTAAAAAGTACAGCTTGTTCTGACATTATCGCTCCATTGCATTCTAAAAGGGGCTAAACCAGAGACATCCTTCCCTGTCTCTCCCCACTCTGCTGCCATCCAGCATCTCTTCTGGTTCAGCAGTCTGCATTTCCACACTGATGTGAAGGGGCTATGGATTTACACCAGTGGGACATGATGCCCAGTGGTAACATTTACAGCATAACAACCATTTATTTTTCCAGAGAAGTGTTTAGCTTACTGATGAAAGAAAAAGTATTCTTCCCTCTTGTGTGTCTAAGTAGTCAACATCCCTAGTGAAATGAATAAAATTCTCATAATCTGTTCCACTGGAGCCTATTTCTGTTATAACTGAAAGCAGGAAATGTTGCTGCAGACTTCCATGGGAGCAGCCTTTGCCTCATGAAGAATTGGCTAAATGTTGCATAATTTAGTAACTCCTGACTTAACAAAACTCCAAGACACGCTCCCCAAGAAAGCCACACTGTTTGTAGCTGGGAACAGCCTGGCTGGATCAGCAGCACTGGAAGCAATGAAAGGCTCTAAAACATAGATATGAAAAATGATTAACTGACTTCATATGACTATTTGTGCTTAAAATTAGGGCAGGCACTTGAGAACTCTGCTGAATCAGGGCCTTGATTATTGGTACCAGTAATGAATGCAGACATTTGGGAAGGTATGTTTCATTGCTGCCATCATGTTTTATTTTTGGAGATGTTACAGAAAGATATCAAGAAGATATAAAACAAGTAATTAAATTCCTGTTTTGTGTAATGCAGAGCAAATATTTGCTTCAAGTTTTATGGGCATCTTGCAAATCAAAATCATAAAGGCAGATGAGCTTTTGTTTAAAAAAGGCACACTGATGGCTCAGCAGAAAATAATAAGAGTTTGTTTTTGGAAGAAAAAAAACCCTGACATGAACCACAAATACATTTCATTAGGTGACACTAATAGGGGTTGTCAGGTGCCTTCAGTAACAGCAAACATCCTCTCATGTCTCAAGTTTGTGTGGAAGTCAAGAGCACAGACTTAGCTCAGATAATATACTTGATTTGTGTTTGCTCAGGAAAATGCTCTGACAGCTTAGCTAAAAGGAATTTGTATCGAATTGGAGTAAAACTTGGACTAGATAACAGCCAAGAGAATACCGGGGCTGGGCTGGACCCAGCATTAGACAGTGGAAACAAGCTGGTGAACAAGTTACTGGGGAATATTTACTGGAGTCCGTCCTTCCTTCCCTTCCTTCCCTTCCTTCCTTCCTTTCCTTCCCTTCCTTCCTTCCTGGAATCCTTCCTTCCTGCAATCCTTCCTTCTTTCCTTCCTGCAATCCTTCCTTCCTGCAATCCTTCCTTCCTGCAATCCTTCCTTCCTTCCTGGAATCTTTCCTGGAATCCTTCCTGGAATCCTTCCTTCCTTCCTGCAATCCTTCCTTCCTGGAATCCTTCCTTCCTTTCTGGAATCCTTCCTGGAATCTTTCCTTCCTTCCTGGAACCCTTCCTTCCTTCCTTCCTGCAATCCTTCCTGGAACCCTTCCTTCAATCCTTCCTTCCTTCCTGGAATCCTTCCTGCAATCCTTCCTGGAATCCTTCCTTCCTTCCTTCTCACATGGACCTTGCAGAAAGGGAAATTCAAAATGCCAAAACTACTTGGTTTGGACACAGTAAAAAATTCAGTTTCCAAAGAGTGAGATCCTATCATTTTCCTTTTTTTTTCTTTTATTCTTGTTAACATTTTCTTACTCCTCTAAAACCTGCCTTGAGTTTGACCTAGTCAGAAATCAAAGGAATACAAAACAGATATTACAGCTTTCAAAACTATTTTCATGTTTAGAGGAGGAAGGAAGGACAGACGAATACTTGGGTGCTGGAAGGACCAGAATTTGAAGAATTGGAATTGCTTTACCCTCCTTTCTCAGCTGAGCTCCCTGACCATAACTCCATGGTGAGGCCTTTCTGGCAGGAGAAGGGAGGGCAGCCTGTGGTGGAGGTGTCTGGGTTTCCAGGTGTGTGTCAATCCAGCCACAGAGAATTCTAGAAGCACAAATTGAGAGCTCTCCAGGCCCTGTTAAGCACTGCAGGCATTCCTGGATTTAACTATTTTCACATTTTAGAGAAAATATTTCATTTAGGTTGATCTGCTCCTACATCTATTATCCCCATATCATTTTATAAAATAAGGTAATTACTGCAAAAATTGTCCAAGATAGAATTTTTTTACTTGATCTATTTCAGACTAAGCCCACATTAGATTTTCCCCTCTCTGCTGACATTCCCAAAGCAGTTGGTATTGATGTGATTTTGATATTTAACATACAGTTAGGTGCACAAGAAAGATCCCATGAGCATCAAATTCTTTTCCTCAGATAAATTAAGCATGTGATGGAGTACAACACATCCCTTCTTTGCCTCTGAATTCAGCACTATAGACGACAAAGAGAAAAGGTGAGGTCTGTAAGAAGAGCCAGTGTTTTTATCAGGGCAGCTAATGCAGATGAAAACAAGGAAATAAAACACACTAATATATTTTCTGCTGGTTTGTTCTCAGGGAGAGTTGAAATGATGAAGTAGCCTAAGTGATGCACAGAGCAGAGGTGGATTTATAGCCCCTCCTTCACCTGGCTGCATGGGCTGCTCTGCCCCCACTGCATCACAAACCCACCCTGCTGCAGATTTCCTCTCACACATCCCAGCACCAGGAGTAACAAATCTGGCCATTAAACATCCTCCCACCAGCACAGGAAATACTCTGCTGTCCCCATGGAGTAGGTAAGACAGACTCTCTGCCATAATGTCTTTTAGCATATGGTCAAGGGACAGAATTTGGGAGAGTTCCAAAGAAATTTGTACTTCCCTGGCTTTTGCCATTTGTAACACTGTAGTACTGTGCCCTGGGGGTAAATAATCAGCCCCATTTTCCTAATGAGGAAATTCATCCAAGGTCATATCCTAAGTCAGTGGCACTGCAAGCCATGAAATTCAGGTCATGGGCAGGAATTACCTCTGCTGTCTCTGCAGCTTAAATTGCATTTTAGAAACTACATTTATTTGGTATGATAATACACCAGCACCTGTTGGAACAAGACAGAACGAGAACAGCAGCCAAAAAGAGGCAGAAATATGTCAAAGAAATGTGGTAAACAGTAGTAACTAACAGGAACTATATTAAGCCTCAGGAATTAGTAGCTAAGAATATTTCTGGAAAATACTATTATGGCAAAATATTACTGCTCAAAGCTTTTAGACTCTAATCCTGCCACTGCTTTCTTCTATGCAGAATCATCTTAGAGGAGTCTCTGCAAATTCAGTTTAGTCCCAAATTATAAGGTTATAAATAGTCTTTCAAAACTCTTTCTAAACTAGTCTAACTAGACCAGTTCCAAATGTGACATTAGCAGAGGGCTGAGTGGTCCTGAGTCAAGACAAGAATTGGTTTTGTGTAAAACCAGCCATTCCTTCTTCTTATTTGGACTTTCTTTTCACTTGTCACTGATACTGAAACTTTATTGTGAATGTTATCTTATTAGTCTTAAGTTATATAGAGCTTTTCCACTGTCTTTTCATGTATGAATACCCAAATTGTTTTTCTCAGTGTGCACTTCATGAAAGCATCTAAGACCAAGAATGAAATGTATTATAAATCCAGGATCAAATTCACAGAAATTAGGTGGGAAATGGCACTATCAATATCAGCAAATCTAATGCTGATATCTAGTGCTTCCACTCAAAAGGTGGAAGATTTTTAAAGGTGGCATCTGGGTGGATGTTTGCCCTGCAAATAAATGGCATTATCATTTGAACAATATCAGAAAATCAGCTAAATATATACTAGATTAATGATGCCTAAGTGAGTTATTGAAAAATATTGAAAAGCAAGTCCCGAAAGTTCTTTACCCTCCCAGATCAGGAATTTTCAATATCACTCAGCAGTTTAAATGGATTTTGCTGCTCTCACAGAATCTACTTACTTTGCAGAATGCAATTTAGCTGAAAGTTTGTCTGGGAGTTGAGTTTATTTTCTGGAATTACTATTTTTGTATCCTAATGGGGAAACACCCCTCCTCAGCCAAAAAAAGAACCCAGCAACCCACATTTTTTTGTGTTTAGCTACAAGTAGGCCACACTTCTGAGCTTCCCACCACGTCCTGGCTCTGGTGCCTGGAATGATCCTTTAGGTTGCAGGTACAGCTCCATTTAGCTCCTGACCCCTCTGTACTCAGAGATTTGCTTTATTAATACACACCTATTCTTCTCTTTCCCACTGACCTTATTGGTTTCCCTTTACTGTGAAATACTGAGGTTATTTTCAAACCTGTCTTACACCACAACACTTAACTTTTCCCACTTGCACTGTACCGTGACAGACCTGCAAGTGTGAGATACGAATTAAAAATCAGCCCCAAAAGATGGACTGCACTGAAAAACAAAGAGAAAAGTTCTCATTATACAGTGCTTTTCCTGAAGAACACTTTTAGAGCAAGGTGCATGCTAAGTTCCTTTTCCAGCTCTTCCTCTCTCTTGCTTGTGACAACAGACTTAGGCAGAAGAACACTAAGTTTGTTAGAAGCAGCACCCACAACCAGAGCAGTTTGATGGGAATAAGTTTTTGTTTGTTACTGGAAAGGGAAGGGATGAGAGGCAAACCACAGGAATAAAACCAGGCACCAGATACTTGAACCTGGAGGTTCAGCTCATGGTAACACCCTGTCCAGCTGCAAAACTGCCTTTGAGTAGAATTAAATCCTACTCAGTCCAAAATGAAGACAAGAGACAAAGCCCTGGAGTCCCTGTACCCACCTCAAAACTTTCTGGGTTTCTATGTGGATTTGATAAATTCCAAGCTTCCCTGAAAGTGATTACACTACCAAGTGTAATCAGGTTTAACTGATGTCCTTGTGCTGGTGTTAGAGGGATTTTGAAAGTGACCTTTTTCCCAGGAAAGAGCACTTGTCAGACTTTTAGGACCAGTGTGCACTTGGAAAATTGTTATCACAGTTGCAAAAATGTCATTGTTCCTGAAATAACAGGTATGTTCCATGGAATTTCTCCTTGGTACTATAGATCACTGCTGCAGGAGGCCTCTAAGCTGAAATGCCATTGCAGTGTTATTGCCTGTTTTAAGTAGAATTTCACAGAACTCTCTGTTCTGGATATATCCCACCTGCTGGTATATTTTTGTTCCTAATGATGGGAAAACTTGCAGAACATTAACCTTCCAGAGGAAAAGTATTTCATCTTTCTGCTCCACATCAGCAACAAAACTCGTGACTTACATAATTTCTCTATCAAAAAGAAGTAAAAGCAGTGGTATGGGTTTTAAAAGGTGGAATAATTGCAATAGAGCCACTATTGTTACTATCACAAGACATTTGTAGCAATAAATGTCACTTAAACAGGGAATGCTAATGGATTAATTGTGATTAAAGTTATTCCATTCCTTGGAATACTCACAATATTGCACTGATTTCTCCTCCACCTGCATTAAAACTGTGCTCAAACCCCTTTTCCCAGCTCAGAGCCTGCTGCAGTCCTGCCCAGCAGTGGGATTTAGCCCTGGACATCAGGATAACAGCTTGGATCTTCTCCTCAAGACACTCAGATCCTGCAGCAGGATCCTCCCTCTGCAGGGGCTGCGTGCTCAGAGCCTGGCAGTGCTGGCTGTGGGCTGGAATGCCATGACTTCATCCCTGAGCAGAGGATACTGCAGCATCCTCAGAGCCCAGCACACTGCAGAGCCCATTCAGCATCTTTATTAAATGCAGCCATTTATTTTACTTATTTTCAGAGTTACCAGTTGCTTTTTTCTTTTCAGTTGACATGTTTGTGTCTGCAATTCTTTACTGTGGTTGCAGAAAGAGGCTGGAAGCTCAGACCCCTGGGCTCTCCCTGCTGTGCCTCTGTCTGGCTGGCTATTTATAGCCTTTCTCTCACTAAATTGCAGAAGTGTTGAGAGTTTTGCAACTACATTTGGGGGACAGAATCCTAAAATGTTTACTGACAGACGAAATTTTGAGTGAGTTAGAGATATTTTTTGTCTTAACAGGAGTATATGTGAAAATAATAAAAAAAGGCTATAATTATTTTTATCAAGTTTTAAGGTGTCATTCTATTAAGTAGTAAATTTTCAGAGGGAAAAACTTGCTATTTTCCTGCTCTATTAGAACAGTCACTAACCCCATTTCTACCAGTCCAGGGGACATAACCCACAGGACTTGCAACTACTTTCCATACTGCTGTGTAAGAAGAAAACTTAAATATAAGAGAAACTGAGGACACTCTGCAGTTAAAATTCTCGAATTCTGCACCATCCCCACCACACCTCCCATTGTAACTGCTATTTCCATAATCAGAGAGTTTATTTTCCTTAGTTCCACTTTGATATTATTCAAATCTAAAGAAATCTCAAGTTTTAAATAACAGAGAGGACAAATTGTGCTTTCAGAGAAAGGGAGTTGGGACTCCTGCTTGAACAGATGTTAAGAATGTTTCTGAGTGTGCTAGACTCATTTACGAGTCTCTTTCACACATTTGAATCTTGGGGACATCAGCAGTTTGTTCAATATTTTCAGCCTCCATCCTAAATGCCACACTGGGAAATGAGAGGAAGGGGGGGAAGGGGGCGGGGGGAGGGGGAAAAGAGAGAGAAAAAGAAAAAAAAAAAGGAAAAAACCACTCACACACACACACAGAGCTAATCTTCCATCAGTGTGACAAACTGCAAGCAAGATTCACGGCAAAATAGTCAAGCCAGACAGTTGGTAAGATAGAATCAGGCTGGAAAAATAGTGCAAGATGATTTTAACAGACAGATGAAAGTAGTCACCTTCTGGACTGTGCTCCTGGGGCGAGTTTGCAAACATAAGGTTCTCCCTTCTGAGGGAGGATGGAAGTGGCACTGGCTCAGCACTGCTGAGACTGTCTGTGGTCTCTGCAGACATGACGTAAAGAGCAGCCTGAGCAGCACCTCGAGCTCTGCTTCTCCTCTCTCCCAGCAGATTTCAGTCGCCTTCAGCAATGCACTCTGGGTTCCTGGGTGCAGATACAGCAGGAACAGAAAGCATCCTTTTATACCGAGTTAATAGAGGGCACAGAAGCGTGGGGGCTCAGCTGGGTTCAGAACAGTGATGCACAAAAAATAATTAATGACAGGGCACCAGTTTTGAATAAAAAAGAATGATTGGCTTTGGCAGATGATAAAACTCAGCCACTTGAGTCTGTCCAAAGCCCACTGATGGGCACAACTCTTAAGAATGGACTAGCCAAGCAATAAAAAAGTTTTCCTCTTGTTAAAAATACCAAAAGGAAGGAAGAGAGGTGTCTCCATGGAGGCCATAGTTTTGCAAGAGTTAGTTTCTTTCCTGTTCATCTTTTCTTCTCTCCTTTATTGGTACAAGTAGTTAGACTTGTAAAAGGTTTAATATTAGCAGTTATTATGAAATTCCTCATCAGATTACTATAGATCCCAAAAGAGCAGCTGCACTTTGTTGTTTCCACTGAGCAGACCACAAGCCATCAGCACTATCAGTCCCTCTTTATGCTTTGCAGGGTTCTGTGCCTCAGCAGAAAGAAAAGTTCTCTGAGATTCAGAAAGCCCAAGTACCATTGTTGGTTCTAGGCAGACATGATGTATCCTGCCATATCCTTCCTTCATCCTTGCTTTGTTTTCCTTCTCATATTTGGTGTGTTTTGTTTCTAGAATAAAGTTCTCTGGGGCAGGTATTTCTCCACCCATGTTCCTCTAGAAATGAGAGTTTAACTTTGCTTCTGTACTGAGCTAATGAAGAATCAGTTTTGTCAAGCATCCTTCTCTTCTTTTCTCTCCTCCTGTTATAAAGTCTTCTGGTTCATACTAGAACTCTAATAAAGTCTCCTGCCACTGCTAATTTCAGAAGGCTGAAGCTGGTGCACACAAGGGACACCATCAGATAATTTGCTCTCCCTCCTACATTGGCAAAATATAACACCCATTTTGTTTGTGTGTGATTTCCTGTTTTCAGCAGGAAGCATTTCACCAAATTTAAAACACACACCAGAAGAACTTCAACAAATATTTTTGTTTGGGTAGAAGAGTTCTTGTCCCTGGTGATTTTCCATCCTACTTTGAGGGCCAGCCTTTGAGCAGTATATTATCAGTGACAAGGCACAGTGGTTGTGGATAATGGGGCCAATTTTGCTCTCAGGCAACCCCAGTGACTTCATTGTCTGGTCTATCTGATGAGAGGGTAGAGGCTGGTAGAATGACTCATCAAGAAAAAAAAAGAAATGGGAAAAAAGCAAAGGCAGCCAAGTAAAGACACGAGGCTGTCTCCTAAGGATAATTTAGATAGCAAGAGAGCTTCAAAATGCAGCAAGGAGCCAGAAATCTCTGCAGAATGGGGCTCAACAAAGAGCTGTGATGCTGTGATCCACAGTGGAGCCCAGGGTTATTCAGCTTTTGCTTTTTTGTTTGTTTTGGTGTGGGGGGTGTGCATCTCTTTTTGGCTCTTCTTTCAATAAAGGCAGTCTCTTCTTTCTTGTTCCCAAAGAGCCAGTTTCTCCTCTTTCCTCTGAGCACCCAGGCCAAGAAAAGGGGGTTGCCTTTAGCCCCCTTCCCGTGCACGTTGACTTGGGCAATCGAGACTCTTCAGAGTCACTGCCCTTGTTGGGTACAAGCTTTTAATCTTCACAAGCAGCAGGGCAGGCAGGGGGGATTCTGCCCCTCTGCCCCCTCAGGTGGGACCCCACCTGCAGAGCTGCCCTGGGCCAGCACAGGGAGCTGCTGGAGAGAGCCCAGGGGAGGCTCCAGGATGAGCAGAGGGATGGAGCAGCTCTGCTGGGAGGAAAGGCTGGGACAGCTGGGGTTGCTCAGCCTGGAGAGGAGATTTGGGGTGACCTCAGTGTGCCCTTGCAGGGCCTGAAGGATCCAACAGGAAAGATGGAGAGAGACAATTTCCAGGGGCCTGGAGCGACAGGACAATGGGGAATAGCTTCAAACTGAAAGTGAGGAAGTTTATGTTAGATATTAGGGAGAAACTGCTCCCTGTGAGGGTGAGGAAGCTCTGGCACTGGCTGCCCAGAGAAGCTGTGGCTGCCCCATCCCTGGAAGTGCTTGAGGCCAGGCTGGACAGGGCTTGGAGCAACCTGGGATGGTGGAAGGTGTCTCTGCCCAGGGCAAGTGGAACAAGGTGAGCTTTAAGGGTCTTTTCAACCCAAACCATACCATTATTCTGTATAATGAGTCTCTTCTATTATTACTTCATTCTGAGAAAACAGAAGGCCCCAAACAAGGTCAGGATCCCTCTTGCAATGCACTCTGCAAACCCCTGCTGGGAGAGAGCCCCAGTTCTTAAAGCATTTAAATAGATACATCAATGAAACACAGAGGAATAAAATGGCTCACAGCCAAATTCGCTGAGCAAGACATTTAAATTCCCAGTGCTCGTGCCCAGTGGACTGGGTTCCAGCTCCTCCTGCAGAGGTACATGGCAACCTGGTGGGAGAAGCAGCCCAGGATAAACTGTTCTGCCTGCCTCTAAAAACATTTTAAAATGTCTTTAGCCAGAGCTGGCTGGGAGCTGTCTGGTAACTAGAATCAGCAAAAAACTTAGGGAGAAAACTGCAATATTTTTCCCCTGAGACTGGGAAAAATTCTGCAAGTCTTCCTTTTTCTCGGCTCATCCCACTGCATCTATTTACTCAACTCAGGAAGATTTGAAGGAACATGAGTAAAGGACTGGAAAATTACGCTGAAGAAGAACCAGAGCAATTAAGCATTAGGAGAGCCAACACCACAAGCAACAACAAAAAAAAAACGGGAAAAATACTTGTGGGTACTTAGACTGATTCTAATTAATGTTTCAGTTTCTGAAAAACACTCCCAGGCTAAAAGTTTGCAATATTACCTCAGGCCCACTTAAAATTTTTACAGTACCTTTATAAAATCCTAAAAATCAAGTTTTTAAATGTGATTAGGAGTCAGAACAGAGACAACACTGCTGAAAGATCGACAACAGAACATTCAGAGTCTCAAAGTATCTGAGGAGTCGTGCTCTAATGTACGAGATGCTTGAGAACATACTGCTGGTATTCTGCAGTTATTTAGATAATGTTCTGATTGTGGCTTGAAGTCAGTAATAACAAGCCATATGTTCACTTTTTCTGAAAAATTATTCTTTATTAATTCTATCAATAGTTACCCCGTGAATTTCAAGGCAAAAAGCATGTAATTTGTGCCTATGGCATTTGAATAAATTCCAGTTTACTTTAAAGGTCAGATAATACTATAAGGTCTCCTCAGAAGATTTCTTACTATAAATCTATTGGATGCATCTCCAAACTTTATTCCATTTATTATTTTATGCATCAGTAATAGATACATAAATCTGCCTTGAGTTAACTTGAACAAAGATTTGCCTCTACAGAATCCTCCTCAAAAAGGAGAGAAAATACTGCATGAAACCCTCAGCTCCTGCCAAGCCACATCCTTATCCATTGGTTTTAGAAGGAATATCTCAATTAATGAAGCTGGAATTACAGCTGCCCGTTACCTTGGCTTTCATATGCAGATAAAATCATCCAAAAGGATGAAGAGAATCCATCCAAACATCTGAGAACCCAAGCACCTGGATTTGGTTTGGCCATACTGCTTGCTTGGGGACATAAAATCATGATAGCCCATGCAGGGGATTTGTTCCACATTTCCAACCAATTTATGTTGAGAGAGGACCAGGTTAAGTGGTTTGACATATTTTATCTCATCCTCAAACCAGAATTCTTTTACAGATATGTAGATTCAATTTGAAACTCAGTCCTTTCATTTAGAACAAAACCCAACAACAACAAAAAACCCAAATAAAAATGCAGCACTTGGTGATAATCTCTCTCTAATCATCAAGGACACTTACTGTTTGAAAAATCTTGCATACCCAAAGTAATGATCCATGTAGGACAGAAGCCCCAATGTTCTCAGCACTGTAAAAGACAATGCTTAACAAATAATAATAGTTATTACTAAGCCTTATGCACCACTGCACTTTCTAATACTGCCTTGAAATGAAAAGGACACAATGATGTAATAAGAAAAGCTGTTCCCAGGCTATTTCTCTCTCTAATGGAATCCCCAAAATCCAGAAATATCAGACAAAACCTTGTTTGGGGATGTTTCCTATTTGTTTCTCACTAAATTAATTTAAAATTTGTTTCAGAGATGTAACCCCTCACATTAATCTGACTCACTGTGTGCCAAGCAGGACTGTCACACTGGAAATTCTCCTTCATTCCAAATCCCCAAGGACAAGGGTAGTGAGGCAACATGGGGAAACCACAGCTTTGTTCTTTATTGTGGCAGCCAGGTACCAGCACATGAGACTTCATTATTTACAGCACAGCAAAACATTTCATTCAGGGAGTGAATAAAAACCCTCCCAAAGCATTCAGGATGCAGGAAAACCAAGTGCATCTGTTCTACCAGCACAGACATTTGGTTATTGATCTATTGGGTACCTTCTAACAGATTGGGGGAGGATTGCAAGATCTGTGTCAGCTCCTCGTGGAAGCAGCAGGTAGAGCTGTGGGGTCTCCCAGGGAGCACCCCCAGTGCTGGGGGAGCAGGGGGGGATGTTGGGGGGCTGCTCCAGACCAGCTGTGCCTGCACGGACACACAGACACGGCCAGCCAGGCAGCAGAGGGGCAGCAATTGCTGGGCTCCCAGTGACACTGTGCAGTCACAGGGATGGGACACGTCACCCACAAGTGACATGGGACACGTCACCCACCAGTGACATGGGACACGTCACCCACCAGTGACATGGGACACGTCACCCACAAGTGACAGGGACAGTAAGCAGGGCCGAGCGCCGGCACTGGTGATGGAAATCCAAGGAGCCACGAGCTTGGCAGCACACGGGAGCAGGGGGCAGATCAGCTGCAAGGTCAAATAAACATCATAAAACATTGCCTAAGCTGTCAATTAAAGAACAAACAAGCTCATCATAATTATACAAGATAATTGTTATCTGCTGGGTGTTAATTAGATACATTTTCTCAGAGCTGTTGTCAGTGAATGGAGAGTAAAACTGGTCAACTGGTTTTTTTTAATTGAAATTATTTCATAACTAGTTTTGTTCTTCCTTTAGATGAGACTAACATCTTGTTTTCCCCAGGTATGGTTTCTTAACTGTACTCCTAAGAAGCTTTAAATTTTCAAAATAAAATTACATTACTGTGTAACTAAGCTGTGCAAAGAAAGATATAAAAATAAAAATTCTAAGCAGTATTTTCACTTTAAAATGGAAATAAAAATAACTTTTCCCTATACAGTTTCAAAAAATACAATGTCCTATTTAATTAATTTTAATGGAAATCACAACACACTCCAAATAATAAACAAGGACTAAAATGCCTGAGAGATCAGCATGCAGGTACTGAGCAATGCAGGGGTACATGGCCCAGTATCCAAGACAAACACTTTCCTGAAGGGTTCCTACTGCAGGAGACAGGCTTTGGATGGTGCAGGTGAGGGACACAGGATGGTGTGACAGTCCTGAGCACAAAGGCTGCAGCCTCCCAGCATCCACTCCTTCCCCTGAGAGCCAGGATGTGAAACCACCTCGGAGGCACAGGGATGGAGTAAAAGCTGGAGAACATGCACACACACAGAGAAGTTCTGATCAAAGCCTGATCAATAAAGTACCAGGCTGAAATAAAAGTAAAGGGAGAAAGAGAGGAAGAACATTACAGTGTCACACACTAGCTTCCCCCATTACAGCAAGATTCCCTCCATGCTTAATTCCTCTCCATCCTCAGAATTCACTGTTTATCTCTCCAGGAAACAGTTGCCCTAATGTATGACTTTCTGGTGAGAAAAGACAAATGCCCAATATTTATTCAATCAATAGAAATATCTAAACTTTCAGCCATTGGGGCAGGGGCCCTTTGTTCTCTATTTGGACATCACCAAATATAACAGGAACTTCCTGACACTATTGTGTGGAGCAGCAGCAATAAAAAGGGGGGTCAGTAGGCCAGCAGAAATACCAACCCACTTCGTTTAAGGATTGATTCATTATGAAGATAACCAGCATTTATTTCATAAGATAAAGAGCTTGATATTGATATAATTTGTATTGGTTTTAGCAAGAAAATACCAGAATTTTTTGAGGAGAACAGTGGCACAAAGGTTTACCACACACAGCCTAAAATAGTGTGAGAAAGGAACTGACTTCAGCTTGAATAATAGTCATTAACTCAAAACACTGGAAAATGCATTCCTTGTAAGAACAGAGCCACTGGAGCCTTGCCCAGTCCTAAACAAAGAGTAGCAGTTCACAGCTGTAGGGGACATACTGTGGGTATACACTAAGCTAAGGTTTAAAACATACTTGTGGTGTGCAGCAAACCTGGAGGTCCCAGGGACTGTTGTGAAATGACATTTCAGGTTGCCTTCATTCCTCTCCTTGATAACAACATTTCTTTGGAGTTCTTTTATCATCTCCTACTGAGCAGTCGCATGATTCAGCTTTATACTGAAAAAAATTAGGAATGAAGATCTTCCAGAGCTGTATATGCATGAAAGAGTATGTGAACTCACAGACTATTTCAAGCAACAGGGAGAATTTTCATGGCAAAAAGTGTTGTGGACAATTCCAAAAAGTGCTCCTCCAATGCAGTAACAAATTTCAACCTGACTCATGTGTGCAGGTAATTGAAATTATTAACACAAACAGAAAATTTGAGGTCACTACTGGCAAGCAGTATAAAAATCAGGTTTGTTTTCTATGAACACTGAAAATGAATTACAAGAAAGGAAAACTGAACAAAGATCAAGTTAAATATTTAATATATACATGTATATTTAATATTCATCTAACAATGCTTCATTCATAGCTTATGCAACCCAAATGTATCACAGGTTGAAGACATTTCCTCTTGTTTCACAAGTTAAACATTATAATACAATGTCCTTTTTTCCTTCCTTTCTACATTAAATTTCTGTGTTATTGGTAGCAGCAGACACGGCTCATACTCAGGTGAAGAGCTGAGACCTTTCATATCTACAGAGTTAAGTGAACTCAGAAAAACTGGGTAAGGACTTGAGATAGAGACTATAAATCCTTTGAGCTGTGCAGAACCAGACCCAAAGCTTAAATGAAGATAATGGCATGATCCAAAGATTATTGAAAGCAATGAGAACCTTTCTCCTGCTGGATATTGAGAGATTTTGCATCAGCAAGATGAGAAGCAGCCAGACATTCAGATTAAAAAACTAATCTGGAGAGCAGACAGCAGGGGAGGGGACAGAAATAAAAGCCAGCAGAACCTATTACCTTTCCAGATTCTTTACAAGTTTGGTCTAAAACAGAATTGCTCCTTCACACTTGGGCTTCTTGCCAAAGGAGATTTTCAAAGCTATTTGAGATAAGAGGCAGCAGGCATCTATCACAGGGCACCTGGATCTGCCCTGGGATGAGTCACTGCTGACGAGCTGAGGTGCCACAAGAGTGGAGGAAGCCAAAGCCATCCCTGGTGCCTCTGCCTCCCCTCCTCTGAGTTCCTCTGGGAGCTCTGCTTCTGGTGGTCCAGTCTTCCAAAAAAACAGCCACGTTTGGTACTAGAAATATCTCTGGCACATTTCTCACTGTCAGGCAACACCTCCCATGGAAGCCACTGAGCTCTGCTAAAGGCAGAAGGGTTTCTACCTTCTCCACAGAGAATGGTACATTCCAGGGACATGGGTGGATTCTCTCAGGAGACTGTTTTGTGTGCAAAAAATACTTTGAGAGCCAATCTGGAAGACATTCTGTGTTTTTATATCACAGTTGGAATAATGCAGGCAACTGGATTAAATTCTTTATAGCAGGGGACCCTAAGGTGTTTTAGCAGCACCAGTTTTGTCCCTTTTTCTCCTCCTATTTAAAACTCCTGACTTAAATGCCATCTCTTTGATCCACTCAAGAAAAGATCAGTTGTTCTGCTGTCCTGAAAATACACCTAGGCATCAGATTTCTGGAAATTCTGCAGCACTGTAATTTCTAACCAAGAACGTGCAAAGACAGAAACAAACACTTGAGCTCCAGAGCTCACCTGGAGACCCCAACATTTGCATAAGAGGGAAGATACAGCTGTAACCACCAGTTTTGAAGGCAGCATCAGGGAAATCAATAGCAGCCATAAGATGCCACCTTAGCACTGCACGTACTGCAACAATGAAAAATCACCCATTTAGTGCTGATGGAAAGAAACCACTGCAACCTAAACAGTATAAATGTTGCTGGTTTTCTGCTAATTCAATAGCAGCAAATTTTTCATGCCCTTGACACGCACAGGATACCAAACCCTTCCCAGAGATGCTGTGAGTGGAAATCTGAATTATCATTTGCCTGCACGGGGCTTGGAGCACCTTCACTGTGCTGCTGCTCCAGATGAATTTCTCCTTTCTCAGTAGCTGGTGAGCTCCTTGGAAAGCAGCTCCAGTGCCTCTCTCCAGGGAAGAGAAACCCAGTGGGTTGGTATCAAAGCCAGCCAGGCTGGGACAGGTACAGAGCACCTCGAGAGAGCAGAGAGGAGATCTGGAGAGTGTCACACCCAGCCTGTGCTTCCCTAACTGGTAAATAAAACCCAGAACTGGCTTAACAAATGATGTAAGGGTTATTCTTGTCTTCTGAAAGTGGGATTGTTGCAGGTTAAGTTTTACATGGAACATTTCAGTCCACCTGAGCAGCGCTGTTAATTTTTTTCCATTGGATGTTTAACATAACACCTACCTCATGCTCCACTAATTATGATTTCATTCATGCCATTGCCTTCCTATTCATCAGCATTGGAGGCCATTAATGTAACCTTTAGCATGACCACGCTGTAATTAGTTAATTACTGTTCTTTTGGAATGCTACTGGAAGGCTTCCCCACACAGAACTTCTTTTTGCTGCAGGACGATGGCAGCGACCTGCAGAAGGACTGGCTGATGAGAAGGTGACTCAGCCTCTTTACAGTTTACAGACTAAGTTTACAGATTTAATTGAACATTTGTACAAAATAGAAGAATTCAGTGCATTGTACAATAGATATTGTTTAGTCTAGTGCACTGATTTATGCTCAAGTGGGATAAAAATCTACATTTTGCCTTCTCTATTAGACCCTCCAAAATACTGCCAAGAACTACTTCTTGGAATAAAAATGAACATTTGTTCCCATGTTTGCAATTTTTTTTATTCCTTTCACTAGAAAATCATCTGACTATTTTATTTAATTCTTTGTTCTATTTTTAGGAACACTGTCAGAAAATTCAAATCATGTAAATATTTCTCCAACTCTTCTCCTCATTATATTTGCTTTGGGAATGATTTGTCTTCTTGTCTTTATGACTCTTTCTTCATAAAAGCTACAATTAAGCAGGCACAGAATAATAAAAAAAGGCAAGAAACCAAACCAAAAGGCCCACATGGCTAAAATTGAAAACTGAATGCCATGAACCAGGCAAATGTGAAGAGCTCCTGACCAGACCAGTGATTTCAGTATGTTTGCATGAAGCATATGCCAAACAACCCAGGAGAGGAAAATCGAAGAAAATCCAGTTGTGAGAAATGCAATAGCAGAAAAGGGATAAAGCTTTTGAATAAAGAATTTAATACATCCAGTTCATCCAGTTTTGCTCCTTCTTCTTTATCCAGAACCAAGGCCCATTCAGATATTCTGAATACGAAATGGGCTTTGCAGTTATCTTGAACAAGTCTATAAAGCATTTTCCATATTGGGTGTTTATTATCTTTAAGGTTTCTCCTCTGCCTGATGAAAACATCATGAAGAAACTTCACTGATGGTGTATTGGCACACACAGGGCATGAGTCATGCAAAGGACATGCAGAAATTAAGAAATTAAGTAGACAGAAAACTCCAGGTTTCTCCCCTCTCAGACAAGAGTCCCATGAACACAAATGTTCAGCGAGCAGAATCTATAGGGAATATTTATATGCTAAGTTGTAATATTTTTCCTTCTCTCCAAATCATAAAATATCTGCCTCAAAACATAATGCAGAGTATATAGTTTAAATAAATATGTTTGTAAGTATGCATATTTCATTTGCAATGAAAAGGAAGAAATAACAACAAGGTTGTGTGTGCTGCTACAAAAGAGAGATCTAAATTAATTCATTTTCTAAATCTACACCCCAGGAAAATATCTGAATAACCCAGCAGCAACTTTTGGATGATCCATTGCTCAAAAGATGGATTCAAGGTGCAAAATTGGTATTTGAGTTATCATGTCCAAAAAAAGCCCATCTGAGGCATTTTGAGCTTTGAGCCTCATTTACAGTCTCCCAGGTGGGAACAATCCCAAACTTCAGTGAGCAATTCCACTGGCCTATCAGCACCTGTGAACTACCTTTATTGAGGCAGTTAATGTGTATATAAGCATGTTCCTCATTGTAAGGGAGCATTTTTGAGAGATAAAGACAGATTAGAACATTGTACAACTTCCTCACTTGAGTTTTGTCCTGAGTCAGTCAACGTTTGTCCAAAACAAAATACTTTTTTTTTGAGTCACAGCCAAACATCCTTCCCACGGGAGAGGCAAAAAAAGGGGTTTCTCATCACTTGCTGGGGTGAGTGACAAGAATTACGTGACTAAATGGGGATTTGCTCTCTGAACAAGACCCACTTTCTCCATTTCTCCTGAAGGAACAAAGACATGCAAGAGCCTATTTCTTTGTGCTGCTGCCAAATACAGGAAATTTATCATCCTAATTAAAGAAACAAATTGCCAAAAACAAATATTATTTTCAGATGGATTTCTCTGTCTTCTGTGAAAATTCTCATTTTACATTTCAAATGAGTGGAAAAATCAGATTATACATTTGAAAAAGCCCCAGGGCAACTATTAGGAGAGATAGTAGAGCTCTGAACTTTCTCCTGCAGAACACACCTGATAGACTTTCTAATTTCTCAGCATGTTGACAGTATTTAAATTCCTGTCTTACTGAAATATAGGCAAAGCTGAAGCTCTAGCCTCCAGAAAATAAACTCTTATTTAATAATGTGATGGATAAATGTATCCAGGAAATGTCACAAAATAAATCAGAGATAAATTAAACAAAACTGACTTCCTTTCCATGTCAGATGCCTCTAATTTTGGCAGTTTGGGCAACAAAGGAAAGCAATCAAATAGTTAGAAATGAAAATGTCTGTTTAGGAACAGAGCTACAAAGAACAAGTAGCACATTTCCAAATCTGTAACAGAACCCAACATCAGACCTGGATCCTCTGGCTACACCAATCCCCCTTGGCTTCAGCCAGAAGTACATTATTATTTCTCATTATTTACAACATTCCTATTGCTCAGGAACAGGGGGATGGGAGGGCTGTGCAGAGAACACCAGAGTTATATTCACCCTTCCTGTCCAATGCCAGATTCTTGCCACTCCCTGTCTTACAGAGAAGTTTCCTACAAACCATCTGCTGAAAGAACAGGACGTTGGGGTAGAAGATAAACTGTCACCAACACCAGATGTGTGGAGTTACAGATCACAGAACCATTAAAATCGTGGTAGCCATGGTTCTTCATTAGCAGTGAATGCAGAAAATTGGCAATCAAAACTCACACAGGCTGCTGATAAACAGCCTTGTAAAATAAAACAGATTAATATAATATATGGGGAAACAGAAGTGTTTAGCAGGAAGGGTAATTTGGGGTCGGAGCAAAATACAGAAAATTGACACTGCAGTCTTTGTCTCTGTGATATCCAAACTTCTCCTGCTCCTTGTTTTCTCCTGGGGTGCCTGGCTCACTCTCCTCAGCAGAGCTGCATTCCCTTTGCCCTGTGCTCTCCACTGTGGCTCACACAGGCTTTGTCTGAGCAGGGCTGGAAGCCACCAGAGCTCCAGAGGTGGGACTTGCAGGCTGCTACCTGAGCCTGTCACCTTTTACAGATGAGCCTCCCAGATGGCTGAGCAGATGCTGCCTGAAATAAGGAAACAATTATCTTTGCACCTGGCTGAGTCCTTTAGATCTTGCTAGGAGACAGATGACCAAGCATGAAAATATGCCAAAGAGTGGCCAAGAATATTTAAGGATTAAATAGAAAATTTGCCTAAGTCCTGTGGGTAAAGATGATTTTTATATTTTGCCAGATTCTCTCTGGATATTGCAGGGATGCCTGCTCATGCACCACTCTGACCTTAGTCACTGCTCTGGACTGGAGTTTCATTTCTTTCCAGCACCAGATGCTACTCTCACCACAGTCACATGCCCTTTTGGGTATGCCACACTCAGCAGTATATTTTGGGTGAGGGTGGGAAAAAAAAAAAATAATCTGTCAAATGAAAAGATAAGTGGGGATTAAGAGAAAATACTTATCCATTGAAACAATGCAGGGTAAAAAAAGACCTCTCAGCCAGGCTCTGCCCCTCTAGAGATTTGAAGAATGTGCTGTTTGTGTTTAGTTCACTGCAATTGCCCATTTTCTAAAGAATAATGCAATTTCAAGCCTTTTCCCCACTCACAGCTTTCCTCTAATATCTTTTTGAGTCTCCACTCTTAATGCCTCTCTGGGAGCACAGAGGTGATGCTGAATGCTAAAGAGACTGTAAGTACTGCAGGCCTGGACCAACAGGATGCAATTCCATCCACTCAGCTGGCAGGGATCTCATCAGGCACGGGATGATTCCAGCTGTCCAGCCCTCAATGAGCCATTCAGTGGGCAGTCCACAGGTAATATTCCCACAGCTCTTATTTTAACGTGTGGGGCTGCTTCATCAGGACCTTAAACACAGCCATAAATGGGATGAGGAAGATACCAACAGCAGAAAAACAAGAGCAAATGAGAACAGCTTTTCCAGCAGGCGATTTGGAGAGGGAGGGTGAAAAAAGGATCTCTAAAGTAGCATCAACTTTCCCTTATAAATAAATCAATTACAGCAAGATGTTTTGCTCCCCCATAGCACCCAACATCTGATAGGGGATTTAAAAAAAAACCCAGAATTTTCACAATCACCCTCGAGAAAGGAAATATCCCCTTCTTCACATGGATGAAGAAACAAAGGGGGCAAAGAATGATGTCCTCAGGATCACAGAGACTAGAACAAAGACTAAAGAAAAACACCCAGAGTGTGCTTGCTCAGCACTGGAGGAGTTCTTGGAAGCATGAGATAGTTCCATGTGTTATGATCACAGAGCATCACATGGGGGAAAGGAGGGGATGGGAAAGTCTCAGTGCTTCCCACAAAAACCCCCACAGTAACAAGCCTGGGGAAGGAGTTTTCCCAGAAGACTTCTTCCCACATCACTTATTTGAGAGGGTGGGACATCAAACCTCAAAATATGCAGCTTGACCTGACATACTTGTTTTTGCACAGACAGACAAGGCAGCTGGCTGCTAAAGGCATCCTGTTACTGCCATGCAATTCCAGAAGTTTATTTGGAGGGTTTTCTTAGCCAGCTATCTCCATACCAATCTTCCAGTGTCTTGTTACGGGAGGAGAACTAGGGCAAGGGAGCTTCCCAAAGGGAGGAAAACCCCCTAAGGCCTGGTTAGTGGAAGATATTGCATGCCCCATGTGGTTTCTTCCTCTGTGGGAAGAAAGGAATGCAGCTGCCTTATGCACCAAAAGTGGAGTCCTGAGGGCCAGGTAATCTGTGTTTATCCTGTACTTGACACTGACACCCTGTCCCAGGAAGTAGATCCTGGAAGCTCAGGGCACGGGGTTAGAACAGAGGATCCTTAAGGTCCATTCCAATCCAAACCATTCTCTGATTCCATGACCCTCAGTTTTTTTTCTCTTTGTCACCTCCATGAGCTGCTTCACCACTATGAAAAAATGTAAGAATTACAGTGGTGAAGCCCACTCAGAATGGGAAAGCATTAACCATTATTCTGAACTTTCTGTTCAGGTCTGCAGTTGCCCAAGGTAGGTCACACGGCGCCTGTTTCCCAAAGCAAATGAAATGAGGAAATTCCTCATCTCTTTCTTGAGTAATGATACCAATAAATGCTACACCATTATGTACTAAATCAGCATAACCCTTCACGGCTCATGTGTCTTGAAAGTGTTTATTGAACGTGTTTTGAACTGGACGGGACTGCGGCACCTTCGTGAAAAAGAAGGGAGGAAGGAGAGGTAGAGAGACCAAACAAATCCAACTATTCTCACAATGATGGAAAATTTCAGGAGAAACTCTTCTTGCTCCTTATTTTGCCTCCAAATAAGAGCCAGAAACTTTGAGTGAGAAGGAGCTGTTTATATGAATGCATGATTTTTAAAAGCCCAGCCAAGTGCGTAAGAGAAGCAAGGCAACTTTAGCCTCCAGAGAAATAACCTTCAAATCGCAATTTGACAAACAATATCAAAAACTATCAGAGAAGCAAGAGATCTCGCTGACTGCAGTGTTTTCATTCCCTTCTCAGCAGTGTGACCTCATCACAGTCGCACTCGCACAGAATCCTATTACTGCTGCCTCAGCTGCAGAGCTGCAAGACAAAGGAAGGTTACAGACATCACTCCCCCCTGTGCCTTGCTAATCAATAGTTTTTATCTAATTTCTTTGCTTCAAGATACAGGAAAACAAGGTGCTGCATTTGAAATGGAAGGCTGGGAATAACTGAGCTTTGTGGAAATCAATACAAAATAGAATAGCTGACAATGTCATCCTGCTGAAACACTATGAA
Source organism: Lanius collurio (assembly GCA_020086605.1). Taxonomy (NCBI): domain Eukaryota; kingdom Metazoa; phylum Chordata; class Aves; order Passeriformes; family Laniidae; genus Lanius; species Lanius collurio. Next base: position 718,618 of record JACBWW010000027.1, read on the forward strand.
GACAGATCTGAAGTTCCTCTAATTATCTAGATGTTTGTATTTTTAAACACTGACTTAATGTCTGCAGAAAAAAAAAGAATTGGCTTTATTTAATAACTGTTGTGGTTTCAGAACTTTTTGTGCTACTAGTTAGTCTGCTCAATTTCCTTATATTTCCAGTCTGGATGGAAGTTTCCCTTTTGGTGTCAATTTAGGACTCAGCATGGAGCAGCTCTGTTAGCTTGCTGCATTTAGGGAGGTAATTTACACATGGCAGCACAGTGGGCTGAACCCTGGCTGGCAGGGATCCACACAGCCCAGGTGATGGACCAGAGTTACTGCAGTGGACACACTTTTTTCCCATTAATCTAAATGCTGGGTAATTTTTAATAACCCCACAGTACTCAATTTCCTCACATTAGCTAATAAGAAACATGAAAGCCCCTAAAAGTCAAAGAAGGAGCCCACAGATCCTTAACTCCAAAGAGGGCAAGAAGCCGGAGTTAAGAGATGTAAACCCATCTCCTCTGTGAAACGGAAGTGCCAATATTAAGCTTACCCTGCCTCTTCTCTGAACTAAAGCACACCAGAGAGAACTGAAATGAGGGCTGCTCAGCCCCTCCACTTGCCTCAGTGCCTCTCAGAGTGTTCCACGCAGCTGCCAACACCACCAGAACCCTCTCCTGTTCCCCTCTCAAACTCTTAGAGTGCTGCCATGGGCAGTCACCGATCCCCTCCAGCCCTGCACTCAGGAGAGGTGGCCGTGCTCCCCCATGCTCCCTGCCCAGCGGGAATTCACAGCTCCCAGCAGCTCCCAGCCCAACCAGTCTGCACTTCCACACCTCCTCCCCGGGTTCCAACAGCCCAAATGCAAAAGGGGCAGCAGAAAGGACCTTGGAGTAGAAGCCAGGCTGTGCTCAGCTCAACCCATCCCAAAAACACAGTGCAAGCACCAACTACTCCATGGTGCTGCTTCACCGCAGCTTGCAAGCTTGTTTTGGAATGTTGGGAGTTTGGGCTGGAAGGGGTTGCTTCAATTTAAGAATTTAACGATAGAAAACTCTAAAACTCATTCAGGTTTATAGGCTTACTTCTCTTTAATGGGTAAACCATTTTTTCTATAATGAACTTTCATAAATCTGCCACAAGACAGCTTTTTAAATAAAAATATAATTTAAATGCAATGGGAAATTGCTCGCTTTTTAAACAGTAATCATTTCTCTCCCTCTTACTTTGCACACCACAGACCTGCTAAGCTGACAGCTGGACACTGTACAGAGCAAGAGTGAAAGACAGGTAGGTAGGTAGGTAGATGATAGATAGATAGATAGATAGATAGATAGATAGATAGATAGATAGATAATCACTAAAAAGTCCAAATCTGAGCTGCATTAAGGCAAGAACTGCTTAATAACATGTTTGTACTTGGCTGATGTTTCAATACTAACCTGGCAGGAAAATTAGTTGCTTATCCAGGGAAAACTACCAACGCAAGCAATTCCTATTTTCTTGACAAACAGTAAATTCAATTTAAATTTGGTGAAGTTTCAGATTGAAAAAAGGGAGACATTTTTCAAAGTGTCAAAACATTTCATGTTGACATTTTTTATCTATAATGTTTCTTTCAGAAATGCCAAAAAGTTTTCGTTTTGACATTTTCCCAATTGAACTTTTTTTTTTTTTTTCAAATTGGCATTTTTCATTTAAAAGTTCAGGTAATGAACCTGCTTTAAGACAAGGTAAAAATTGAAATTTTTAGCAATTTCAATTCAGGTCAAATAAAATATTTCCCATTGATCAAGTAGAACTTTAGTCTTTCCCAGAAAAGATCACTTTTGTCTGAACTCAAAATTTTTCTCTTTTTATTCATAAAAGAAAGAGAAGTTTTGCCTGAATTTATAAACATTATATTGATTTTTAATTGATTTCTTTGGTTTTCATAAATGTTATGGTCAGGTTCACAAATGGGTTCTTGGATTTTAATAAATCATTGTGAATTGCAATCATTTTAGTGGTCCAGTTGCACCTTTCAGCCCATCACAAGCATGAGATAAACCAGGCAATTTCAGCTTCTTTAGCTAATGTTTTGGCAAATTTATTTCGTATTTGCAATGGGCTAAAATTTTTCCTAAAGATCATTCACCAGCAGAGGGTTCAATTCACACACATATCTGAGACTTGGCCTTGGCTGGGGAACAGCCATGATTTTTTATTTATGAAGCTTTATTAAAACTTAGGAAAGGAGCCTAAATATTTTTCCTGAAAGAACATCAGCCAAACAAAATTACGAGCTGGAGATCTGGAGATGGATTAGATCAATTAGGAGATGAGCTGGGACAATGCACTGAATGTTGAGATTCTGCAGCTCCAGCAAATTCAAGATCAATCAAATATTTCCTATGCATTGTGTCTGATTTATATTAGGGTGTGTTATGAGCTGGCAAAAGCAATCTGAGAGCTCTTCGTGGGGCTCATGGACACATTGCCCTCTGTGGAAAGTAGATCAAGTTACAGATGTTTGGGAAAGGTCGATCCCAGCATTTAGCCTTTAAATGGGAGGAGTGGGAGGGTGAGGAGAGCCAGAAAATAGGAGGTCAAACATCTCGAATCACCAGACAAATATTACAATAAACTACCAAATATGCTTTTATAAGCATCTAAATGAAAAAAAAAAAAGAAAAAAAAAAAAAAGTTGATGGTGAAATTTAACATCATCCAGGAATTTGTAAGCGTCAAAGAATGAGGTCCTACTATTTTCCTCCCTTCCCTGAATTCCTACTGCTTGCTTTAGAGTTGGTCCATCTCCTCTTGATGGACCAGCTCTGCTCCAGGTAAGGAAAAAGGTGCAGATTCCATATTTATTTACTTTAATAACTTCAATATTTCATGTTATCTCAAAAGTAAATGAGGAAAACATAGTCAAGATCAATAAAATTAATTAAAAACTGGTCATAAAATTTTCTGTAGGTAGTGATGGTCAGTGGAACGATATGTGGGGTGCAATTGTTCATCTGGCACTGAGTCAATGTTCTCATCATTGATTTGGGTGATGAGAAAATGCTGCAAAGACGTGAGAATGTAAAAGGATTTTGACAAACTGGTGAAGTGGAATGAACAGACATTCAATGAGGAGAGGTGGAAGGCTCTACAGGTGGGCACAAACCCTGGCAGGAGACTCAGTGGGGGACCAAACAGGCATCCAGGTGTTCCCAGAGAGCAGCAGCTGAGCAAGAATCAACAACATAACACGAGTTTCTGAAAAGCAGAATCATTTCTGGGACATGAGAGGCAATCCCTCAGATCCAGTGATCATTGGAAAGGCCTCACCTTGAGCCCTGCCATCAGAATGGCACTTCCAGAAGGCTCTGGACACTGGGAGAGAGCCCAGAGGAGTCCATGAGAGAGCCACAGTTCAGGTGCATGAGGAAACTCTGATGGAATGTAAAGAGGATGAGATGGGAAGAAGATGCAAAAGCAGTTTAAACAAAGGTAGATCACCAGAAGATAAACTGTTCCTCATGTCCCTGTTTAGCCAGATGAGAAGTAAACTGCAGCAAGGAATGTGCCACATGAATGCAAACTATTATTAATTAATTCTCATTACTAATTTATTAGTACTATACAGCATGTCTGCCAACATTCCATTAAACACTGCCAGGCTGTGGGTACTTATGGTTAGTTACCACTCCTAAAGTCCTCCTCAGGGACCAATTCTGGCCATCAGCCAGCTGGTGTAGTCTTTCTTTAATTTACAAGTTGTCCCACTTGTCCAGACCTATAAGGAAGGCATTCTACATGTTTAATATTGGACTAGGAGTTTTATGTCCCTTTGGCTGTCTGTTTACTGAAGGAGAAGAAGAGACATGACAGCTGTAGGATTCTTCAGGAGCTGGATGAAATTGTTTGGGTACATCCTGGCCAAAGGAAGCAACAGAAGTGGCTCAGGATTTGGGCTCTGCTGGAGCAGTAGAGAAGTGGGAGCACTTTCAAACCGCAACTTGATTGATTGTAACTAACTGATTTTTGTTTTAATTAATGGGCAGTCTCAACAGAGTGGAGCTTTGTTTTTCCGAAGAATGCCAGTTAAATAAAAATTGGGTACAAACATTTGTCTCAGTGCCTCCTCTGGTAGATGTTCAAAGCAGAGAAAGAGAGAAGTAACAAATCTTTGGGCCTGAGCAGAAATGAAGTTTGGGGACACAGAGTGTCAGATACCTCCTTAAGTCTCAGTGAGATTTCATTGGCAGTTCTGAGCCTCAGGAAGAAAAAGAGATAAAAATCAAAAATCAAAATCCAGGAGTTGCACTAACCCTTGGACATATTCTATAATTAACTTGTGGCATGCTCTGACTCAAGAAGTCAAGGGGTTAAGAGCCTATGCAGTGAAACAAAAAACCAGTTCTATGGGTAACACAAACATTAGTCAGGATCAACATCTGTAAGGAACATCTGCTCCAGACACTGATTACTTGCACCTTTCTCCCACACACCATCCTATCCAGAAACAAGATACTCAAAGTGGGAAAATTTTTCATGTCCACTCTCTTTTCTGTGAAGAAGAAGAATCCAGCAGGAATGACACATTAATTTTTAATGACTGTTTCATTTTGAATAAAACTTCAGAGTTCAAAAAGGATCATTACAAATCTCTACAGGAAACAGTCCCCTTTTCAGTTTGAGGTCAGTTTTTGTTTCTAAGGTTTTAAATATTGGTTCAAAATGCACTTTTCAAAAAGCTCAAAGTAGAACATCAAAATTACACTCTCCAAAGAAATAAAAGCTTAAAAAATTTCATGCCAGTGAAAATTTGAAAAAACAATTTCAAAATACCACAGAATTTAATTTCATTCATTTCCCATTCAAGTATTGCCAGGAAACCAAAACCATCAGATTTCTACCATCTCTAAAAATACTGGAGAATTCTCTGTGGTTGTGATTCACTAAGGCAATACCCACATAGCTGTGGGCAGGACTTGTCTCACCTAGTCTGAGACACTGACAGTGTTGAAATCCCTGTCTGAGCAAGTCATCACAACTTCCTTTCATGTCAGTGGTAAGAACCTTGGGTGATGCAACTCTGTTTGATGGAGGCATCTAAAATAGGTCAGAGCATTCAACTGCTCTCCTTTGCCAATAACGGGACTCCAGATCAGATGGAGAACTTCCGCTTGTTGGTGTCTTACACTGAGCATTCACGGTCTATAAATGAAGCAGTTTTCAGATTGGGAATCAGACTCAAAAGGGATCACACAGCATTTGTTAAGACAAGCACAAGGAAGACAATGTCTACAAGAAACATTGCAGAATGGATTCCCTTCACCACCTACTGAGTGTGACCTGGAGGATCTTCTCCAGGGCACTTGCAAGGCCATCTGCTTTTTCTTCTGTTGTGTCTGCTTTTTATTTGTTGCTTAAGGCAAAGATGTGTAGGTGTCTTTGATAGTTTTGCTTTCTGTAGCCCCAAAGACTTCAGCACAGAAATAAGATTTCACTTAGACGTTGAAAAGAGAAAACGTGTGAAAGAGATTGCAGTGATGTTCTCAAGGTTGTTGGATTAACTTCCTGTTGCTATCACTGACAATGATTTATCCTGGTTGTTTAAATTCTGCTGGTAAACATGATGCACTGAAGGTCGGCTGTGCCTCATTATGCTGAGACAGAACTTTCCAAAGCCAAGCATGAATCCCTTTCTTTCTCTCAGAGCTCTGTGGACCATGTTTTTAATAACATGTCCAAGGAAAATAATCCTTGCTACTTGGACAAATACATGTAGGTCACTTATTGTTCCACCATACTTCTCTGTTGTAACTGTTTAAGTTCCTTAAACATCCCAATTGGAGGGATCCAGCTTGCACATAGGAAGCAGGATCTCAATAGGTGAGAATTAGGGACATGTACTCTTCTACCCTAGGGTCATTTACTTGACAGAGTGTGTTTGGACTTCCCAAGAAGCCAAGGATTCTGTCCTAGGAATTTCGCAGCTGGCACTGTGGAATATGTGAAGTCACTTCTTAGGATGCATGAACACAGCATTCCAGAATTCTAGGACAATAAGTTATTTCTTTCCATGTGATGGGTATTACTGGCTAAAGCAAAAGGAAGGAAAAGCTGTAGTGAACTTTGCTACCAAAATACACCCTGAAGATGCAACAAAGAAAAGAAGACAGTGAGTGATGGAGCGGTGAAAGGCAGGAGTTGGCAGTGGAGCAGGACACTGGTTCCACAAAGCACAATACAGTAAAAATGTGGTTATCTTGCTGCAGACATGAGCTGGCTCAGATGGAGACAGGTTGGCCACAGCTCCCCCTGTGAAACAGTCAATCCACCACCGTAATCAAGATTTATTTATCTGATGCCCAAATTCTATCATCAACATGAACAACAGCAACAGCAAGAAGTCAAAAAATCCCTCTAAAGCCTTTTGATGGTTTGATCATCCACAGTATCAAAGGAGCTATTGACAAGGAAAACCTTCAATTAAAGTACTGATGTGATGCAGGGGCAAATTATTAAACTCATCTAAATAATTCAAAACAGGTTTGAATTTTTTTAAGTTTATGAACTAAAATTTTTTAAAACCTCTCATTCTTCCTGTCATTGTAGTGTTTTTCTCATAAACTCAGGCAGTGGCAAATTTCCCTCTGCAGGAAACCAGAGCACGTTCCCCAATGATCAGTGCTCAAGTAACGCTGGCACTCCGGAGTGCCAGGGAATCTGAGGGGTGGATCAGAACTTGTGTCCTGTAAAGTCATACAGCAAAATGACAGAAGTGCTCCAAAAAATCCTCACACTGTAAGGATTCCCTGCTGAATTATTCACACTCAGCTCAAGTCAAACAAATTATCCAGGTTTCAGGGACTGTTTCTTTGGAATGCACAAGTCCATTTCAGTCCAATTGTGGTGATGGGAACTGGACTTGCAGGTCTTGTTATGTCCAAGGTCACAAGAAAGGGAGAAGCTGCTTCCTAAACTTTTCCAGCCAGAATCCAGGAGGGATAGTTCTATCTTTGGTGAATTATAATTGAAGTTTGGCACCATTTCGAGCAGGACTGAGCCTAATACCCACAATCAGCCAAATCTGCCAGCAGACACATCACAGAATTTGCATTGAAGCTTAGCTGGATTTTTTTAATGGAGAACATAATCAGCTCACTATATATTCTCCTTGTGTAACCATCTATCCATCATCTACAATATGCACAGCTATAAAAGCACAAACCAGATTGTCATTGTTATTTTTTGAGAAAACATTTCTTTGTTCAAGTGCAAAGCTTTGTCTCCTTCAGTTGTACTGGGTTTTAGTTATTCTAAAATCTGACTTTATAAAAACCTTCTGCAAAAGCAGATAAAATGAAGGCTCTCTCTGTGTAGGAGTGATTAGTATTCTGTAGTGTCACAGTACATTTTCATACTGATTTTTTGTGTGTTTTTCCCCCATCAGAATAGTACACTTGTGGGCTCTACATATCTTAATATAGATTGAAGATAACGTTTTTTTTAAATCTACACTTAGGCCCTTTAATTTTTTGTAACTTTTGAAGGTGAATCATTCATTTTAGGAAATAAAATATGAGTGACTATACAAAATCAAACAGTGTTTGAAAGGAAGGCTGAAAATATTTTGTTCATATTCAACTTTCCTCATTACAGGTGGAGAAGTGCTTGGGAATGTAAACACTGTATGATTTGTTTCTCTACATTAGTGGAAAATAGATATTTCCTAATTATTCAAAATTAACATTCTGAGAAGGACACAGCCTTGCAGCTACACCCAGAGCTCCTCAGCAGTGCTGAGCACCCCCTGCCCCCTCCCTGCCCTCCCTGGGGGCTGGGGTTCCTCAGCTCCATGGAGAACTGGGATTTAATTGCCTTGCAGTGCAGGAATCCCCCAGAAGATGTGAGAGGCCATGCCAGAGCCTGGGTCTCACTGCACCATTCCAGTAGCACAGCAGCAAGATCTGAGCAAATATTTAAACCAAAAAACAACTTCAAGCAACTGAACAAAAGGATGTTTGAGTTGGCCTGGGCCAAATGTCAGGGAAACAAATTTGAAAAGAAAAAAGCCCACACAGAAAAAACCAAACATTTAAATGACTTCACTACCTTTTGAACCAGATGCCTCTAAACCAAAAAATCAGATCGTTTCCTCTTCCTTCCCTGTGTGTTTTATTGTACAACTGAAAAGATTTGTATTTTAATTCTTGTTGCCACTTCTTAATCAGTGACTTCCTTTTCTATTTTCTTTATGGATACTGCACCCATAAGCAGCTGTGTTTCACCATTCCAGCAGTATTACTAATATGCTTAGTGATAGGCACGTGCTTAATTACCAAGGAGAAAAGAGCTTAAATAGTTCCCTGACATGGGAAAGCTGGTTTAGGTTAACTACAAATGTGATTTGTCTTTTGGGAACCTTGGTCTCACTTCCATGATTGAGGGCAAACCATAATGGAGTAATGGACAGACAATGCACGTAACTCTATTTTTGAAAACAATATTTTATTGGTTTACCTGAAAATCTCAGGTCTGTGGATTTGCTCTCTAAAATGCCAGCCAATGACTGTGTTAAAAGAAAAAGTGGGGAGATACAATACCAACATTCTACTCTGAAATTTTAAACCTTTCCAATTTTTTTCCTTTCTAAACCTCCTTTGTCTCAGAAGACAGCACAAAACAAAGCCAGAAGCATTTCCTTGGCAGACCAATGGGAAACACAGAGAGAAAAAAAGGCAAAACAGGGACAGCCCAATTTGTGTCACAGCTCACTACATTAGAGCATGTCTGAGCCCTGGATTTTCTCTCTGTTCATGCCAGTACTCCTTTGATGATTACTTTATCTGAAAAAGATAAGACATTATGAATTTGATTATGGCATCACTCCACGTGGTTTGACAGGGCCTCAAGCACATTGGCAAATTGCTGTCTGAGCAGTTCCATTATTATTACATGGCATGGCTCACAGTTAAGGACTAAGCTGGAATAAATATAGAATTTTTTAAAATGATAACAGTCACTCTTAGCCTTTAAAGAAATTACTCCTTTAGAGTTACAGTGTCTTCTCATTACTTTCAATGTCATTCAGTTAAACATTAATAATTGCTGGCCTGTGCATAACCTGCAAGCTCAAAGCACTCCCAGAGCCCAGCCAGCTCTACAATGTTGAAATGTCATTTTTGACCATCTTTGTAGAATTTAATCAGTACTTAAACCGTACAGGACTGACAAGGAGAACTGTTGACAGCAGTTGCTTTGAGACTGCTCATATAATTTTCAATCTGAATTTTATGACTGCAGTATTTTAAGCAGAACAGTATAGTAACTGTAATTTTAACAAGAAGAGAATTTTACTGTGTTTTTTTCCTATGCATTAGTCTGGAATTCTACGCACTTTAAATAGTCTCTTAGTTTAAAGACCTCAGCCTTGATACAAGGAAAAATAATGCATGTTACAGTTCAGAGTAGGTCATCTGAAGAGCAAGCAAATACATCACTTCATTGTCAGTGCAAGTTCAGAAAACCCATTATTATCATTATCATTATGCCTTAAAAACACAGGATTTTAGTCATAGGGGAGTCTATGGAATTCTGAGGTGGGACCATTAAATTTGCTCCTGACTGCTCAGAGACATTAGAAGGGCAGGTGGGGAGAAGGTTTGTGGAAGACCTTACAGGATGAATGGATGGTGTCCCACTGGCAGAGGGAAAACTCTTTGAAAACAACTTTGGTTAATTTTATCTCCTAAGTTTGCTGTAGTTTACCTCAAGAAGAATGGTTTTTAGTCCTTCAGGCAGCATGTGGCCACCAGAAGAGCTGGGTTTTATCTGCTGCCTCTGGGGAGAAGAGAAACTCCCAGTGGACAAAAACTCTACAATTCTTCACCTTGGATGAAGCTGGACCCCATAGCCCAGCTGTTTGGGAAGCAGTTTAGAAGTAAAGAAAGCCAAGAGGGAAAGAGAACTTCCCCAGCAGAGAATATAAATACAACAGATGGGAGTTACACAGCAGCACAAACCCCTGCACATTTAATTCAGAGTGCAAAGACGTGTGTGAGTGCACATGTGCCTTCCACTTCTCAGAATTTTCCTGAGAGAGTCCCCCCAACCCATCCAGGTGTAAATCAAATTTCAAGTGCTAACAGGCCTTGGTCCATTCATTTCCCAAGGCTCAGAGCTCATGGAGTGAGTCAGAGGCGTTGCAGCAGCCTCCACGTAGGGTCCAGGTGGGCACAGCCTCCCTCCCAGAAGCATTTCCAACCTGGGCAAGTTTCCTGGCACTGCATTTGTGTCTCAGGTTCACAGAGCTCAGGCCTGGGCTGCCCACGGAGCCAGGTCAGGCTCCTTTCCTCCTCAGCTGACATGGTGTGCACTGAGCCAAAGCAAAGAGGGGCCCCTGCTTTGATGTGCCTCCCTAGAATCCAAGAGAAGTGTATAGAGAGTCTTTTAATAATTAAGAGTTATGGATTTGAAAGCAAAGCTACCAGCATTGCCAAGCTCGACCAAAGCCTTTGAAAAGAACTCTGTCAAAATGCGTTTCTAAGAAGAAATTATGTTATAAATTATTTTTATGCTATGTTCCAATGTTAAATGAATATTTAGGTTGCAGTTCATGAAAACCTCCCTCTTCTGAAAAAATGTTTTCATTTTTTAGATTTCTCTTTGTCAGCATTTCTAACAGTAAAAATGACAAACTTTCATGGGTAGGTGCCAATGGAGACAGCTGTATTTTATTATTGAATACTTCTGGTGCTTAGTTTGGCACCAGTCCTGTTTATATTGCTAGTAAGATTTCATGCAAGCCTTTGCAAGGTCTTGTGTTTAAACTTAAATGTCTGATATGGTTTGTAATTGATTCCACCCCGTTCCCTCCCTCCTCCTTCTCAGTCCAGTTTGTAAAAGAGAATTTATCACTGTGTGGGGAACACAAACCTTCCAGTGCTGCAGATTCAAAGACAAAAATTCCATAGCAAGATCCTAGAAACCTCTGCTTCTATTACGATTCTCTTCAACTGCTAGGAAAATGTATTAATCCCTGCTGTTCCTGCCCTCAGATTCTTTTTTTTTTCCTTTTTTTGGTGTGTTTTGATTAATTGACTTTGCTCAGGGCTAAATCAAACCAACCCATGTGCTTCCCATTTTGGACCAAAAATTTAGTTATTGGCAGTACCTCCCAGTCCTTCATTTCCCTGTTTGTCTGTGCCCTTACCTGGGTACACCAGGCAGTTTGCTGAATGCTTGTATGACAGTCAGTGAATATCAAAAAGCAGCTACACAACAAAATCCCTAAACCAGGAAGGTGGATTTGCTTTGGTGCCTTTCTGCAAAGCACTAAATGGGTGAACTGCACTTCTGTCAGGGCCCAAATGACACGAATATGAAGTCACAAAGATCAGAGGATTTGTTTTATATGAGTGAACTTCAGAAGGCAGCAGAGGAAGGGAGGTTTTTAAACCCTTTCCACTAGACTCCATAATGATAAACAAGGCAGGTTGGTCTGCCTTGGTCTGGTCTATGCAGAGCCAAATATAAACCAAGAACAAAATACCCCCTGGCCAGTTTAGCAAGTAATGAGCTACTCCTAATGGAAATCAGTGAACTGCAGCTGGCCTTGAGAATCACTTATCATTGCCAAGACCTCTGCGATAGCCAGTCTGCTCACACCTCTTTTATCACTGCCATGTCTTGTAGCAGATCCTGCTGGGCCCGAGATGCTCTTTTTGGTGTTGGCCAGCACGGTTGGAACGACAACATCCGTGCCTTTGGCTGGGGTCCTCAGGGTTATTGCAGTACAAGAAGTGACTCTGTGCTCCATTTTGCAGCATTCTGATCTTGTCCTTATCAGATCACATACAGAGTTTCCCTCTTTCGTATTGTTTTATATCAGAACAGCTTTCATGCCTTCAAAACTCATTCTCTATGTGCTGCTGATAAACGTTATGCAGATAGATAAAACAGGTTATTCACAATCCACTCAGGTTCCCACGTTACTCTGTATTCTGTGGTGGCCCCCTGTTAAAACTGTAAATATACTCCCTTACCTCATTACTTTAAATTTTGTTACACTGAACTGCATGTGCAGCTTATCTCACCATAACAAATTTCTCTATAGCCATGGCTGGAAAGACAATGTGTTTCTGTAGAGGAAGAAAAACTATCCAGGGCTTTAAAAGTCAATGTTTCTCTCCCACCCACAATAAAAAAGGGGTCTAGAAACTTCCTGTAGCCATAAAACCATGAAGAGAGTTGCACAGAGTATGATTGTCCTTCAAGGGAAATGAAAGAATCCTCTGTAGATTTCAATATGGAAAGAAGGCTATAATTGCATGTTCTGCAGATATCATTCATGACAGAATTACAACAAATATCATATGCCAGTAACTCAGACAGAGCTGTCGCGTTTAGCTAATCCCTCTCTCAGGGGGTGAGCAGAAGATGGTGCATCAGTAAATTGGCACCAGAGTCTAATTAGTGCTCTCATTCAGCTTACTAAGTAGGAAGAGATGGCAGAAAAAGTAGATAATATTCAACAAGCAGAGGGGCAGGCAGGCAGATCTGGAGTAACAGATATTGCAGACCCAAAGATCTCTAGAGAGTGCAAAACACAAGCTAAAATTTTATCCAGCTTAATCACAGTAGAATGCAAAACAGAATTCTCATAACTTCTGCTGCTGCCACAGACACGAAGCCCAATGAACACAGGTTTCCTCTAACTGTTTATTCCACCTTCTGCTATGCAGGAAGGAGGGGAAGCAGGGCTGGGGCAATAACTTATCCTGAAACATTTTTGGAGCTAAAGGTCAGGTGGAGTTCCAGGAGCGGCGAGTTCCAGAGGAATGTAACTGTGAGTAAGAATTCCCATGTCCAGCTCCCACTCCCATCCTGATGGGGATGATTAGCTGAGGTTTCCTGATGAATGTAGGTGTATGAAACAAGTCAGAGGGAGAGAAGTGATAGATTAGGTCATTTAGCCCAGTCTAGCAGCACTGTGTGGATAGGTCAGCCCTGCAGATTTGACACTGGACTTGTAGGCAGCATGAGGCAAATAACACCAGATAATGAAGTTCTCTTCCAGCTGGAAGGTGCTTTGCTGCAATTCAGCATTTGTCAGAGGTGCTGGACAGGATTCAAGGCTCTCCCCTGGTACAAAAGCTTCACTACAGGTCCGCCTAGAAGCTGATAAGTTTCTAGGTTTTAACTGAGGAAAAGAAAAACATGTCAATTCTTGACTAGGGGCAGATAAAACAACCATTTTGTTGGGCTGGGATAGCATTTCAGACTCTTGGGCTGAAGGTGCATTGAGTAGGACCTTGACATGATGCACATTCTGACAAGAGGCAGGTTTATTGATTGAACATGAGTCAGGTAAATGGAACTTGCTAAGAATTGACTCTGGTAAACAGAACTTGCTCCAGTGCCAGGCAAGTTTGTGTTGGGATCAGTTTGATTTTATGATAATAATAATCTGCATTAGATTTAGCATCCCTTTAAGTTGAACTTTCACTATGATTTAGAATTTTCTGTACAAGGGAAAAAGTACAAGAACTACACAACCATAATGCACTGAGGTAGAGAGCTCCAGCTGGAGAAAGTCTTGCAGAAATCACAATTTTCCCTGCCCACAGACAGTAAAGGCTTTTTCTTCATCTCCCTATTGACTGAACCCTATTGACAGGATCTACAGGCTACATCTAAATCCCACTGACATGGGAGCAGGTACACCCAGAAGAAAACAAATCTGGCTCAGCCCAAACTGAAGCAGAGAGCTAAGAAGTTCCAGACACCTCTGCTCGTTCTTTCTTTTCTCACTTTCAACATTTTAAGCTGTTTTTCATTCATAGAAACAAAAACCCCCAAGAAAAATAAGGAACAGATATCCACCACTAAATTGACCTTCCAGATGCTCAGTTCCAGTCTTGATCCAGCTTTTATGAGAAAGATTACAGAGCCTTGAAAAACCAGGTTTTTAATGAAAAGGCTTGTGCAATGACATCTTTGAGCCAGGCTCTGGAAGAAAATTCTGAGTTGCACATTTCAGCAGAAACACATCTGTTGTCACACAAAATGTTAAGAGGTGCCATCCTTCATCTGCTTGTTTAAGAAAGAGAGTGAAAGAAAAAAAAAAAGATTCAGCAACATTAATATCTCCCACAGGGAATACTCAGTGTCCAGGAATGTGATAAGTCCAGCCCTTTTTTACCCCAATGAGGAACTAAAGCAGAAAATCATATAAATTTTAACAATCATTAGAGTAACACAGCTTCAGAAGCACAAAAATCTCTCTTGGACTTGCTTTGGGGCTTTAGCAGTTGGAAAATATTCCCAAATCATTCATGTTCATTCAATTATTTATCATTGATTTATACAATTGCCCACCAAAATGTTTCCTTACAATTTTCATTTGAGCAAACGTGACAGCACCGAGCCCCATCCGTGCTCTTTTCCTCACGGCCTCCCCTGGTTTCCGAGAGATTTACTGCTCTACTGACACGAGTTTTCAAAATCCATGGTACACAGCATGGAAGCTGTAAGGGCTCTTAATTCATTTGGCAAAACCCATCAGGATTCTGTGAGTGCTGTAGAAGTTTAGGACCCTCCCGTGGGAGGTGTTGGGCTCGCAGGACGACAAACGGCCGCGGTTGTTGTCACCGGAGGAGGCTGCTCGTGGCTGCACTGAGGGAAAGCTCTGAAAAGCACAGTCAGACTGGGCTCATTCTTCACTTTGACACACTCTTGGGTGACCCTGAGCTTCTGAGGCTCCATGAGACCGAGGGAGGGTGGCACAGATCAGAACTACAGCTGCCAGCGGCCTCATCATTCACAAATAGTATCATGTGCCCTACTCACTTCCAAATCCCAAACCAAAGGCTGATCCAGCTCCAACGCAGGGAATCTGCTCTCAGAAAAAAGCTCTGATCTGAATGCAAACTTTAGGATTCTTTAGGATTCTTTCAGCCACAAATAAAACAAAAAACTCCTGGGTCTGAGTCTGCAGATCATCCCAGTAGAAGGACTTTTCCAACCCTGCTGACAAGGAGCCTTTATTTAGATCACTAGACAGGTATAGATGGTGAGTTCATCTGTTACTCAAATCAATTGATTTTGGAAACCTTTTTTATTCCTATGAAGCATCCCTAAATCTTCTGTGTACCCATCAGCAGAAATTCCTGATGACAATTTGCTTCAAATTGTAAAAAAAAAAATAAATGAAGGTTCCAGAGAAACATGTCAGCATTTCCTCAGCTCCTCTCTCAGTTTAATCTGCCTGGATACTTTCAACTTTCTAGAGAATGGGAAACAGCACAAAATGGAACATTAACTCCAGTGCTTGCTGCAAGATAGTACACACTTCAGTGTTCCTTGCAGGCTGAAAGAGTTCTGCATTTTAACTTGTTTGATGCCTAAATTAAGCCCAGCAAAATATTCCTTGGTTTATAAAATGGTATTAATTAAGAAAGTGCCTGATTTCGTTTCTGACACATATGAAGGAAAAGTTTCATCAGATTTTGGTCCTAACTAGACACTGAAAACTGATAACGTAACTCTCACATCGCCAACTGAGAACAAGAATGTCCAGAGCAGGGACACCAATATGGAAAGGAATCAGCAATATTTTAATTACATGCAGAGACTTTGATCACCAATGCTTTGGGTGCTGCAAAGTTCTCAGGCCCTGATGACAGATGTGGAATATTTAAAGAGTTTTTTGAAGTGTGTCAAAATTTTATCCAGAGAGAAACAAGAATTTATTACAGCTTTATAAAAAGACTGGTGATGCCCTCTCCATCTCTGAAAATTTTCCTGAATAAAGATTGTACTTTGAAGGCTCTCAGAGTTTCCTGTCTACAAACACAAAAGTCTAATCTGTATAAAGTGAAGAGTTTAAGAGGTGTTCAGTATCAGTGAGGCTGCCTATGGGACAGTGAACAGAGAAATTTAAATATTCCAAAGCCTTGTACAAATGAGAGGGAAACTGCAGTCATCTCCCCTCTCCTTTCTCATCTTTTTCTGAAGTAGGAGAAATAGCCTCATCCAGATTTAGATGATTTTTTTTCCTAAAGACATCAGTGTCCTAAAGGTTTACAAAAGAATCAGTATCTACTGGAATGTTTGCCAGCCAGAATCCTCAGTTAAATATATGATGTGGTTTTTGCCCACTAGACAGAAGACCACATCACATTTCATTTTGGATAAACCTGCTATTAAAATGGCAATTCTTTTGACAGAGCAGGGGTGGAGACTGTTTACCAACGAGACACCTCAAAGTCACCTCCAGGACACAGCAGACGAGTGTGCACTGAGGTTTTGTGCCTCAGAAAGGTACAGTCAGCACTGAAAAGGAAAGCCCACGAGTCAACAGAAAATTTGGTTTCTCACCGTTGCCAGTTCTTTGGACTCTGCAAACACAAATATTCCCTACAGAAAAGAAGCACATGAAAGGAAGATACTGTGGGCTGCCTGGAGTTGTTGCTTCCATACCACCCACCACACTAACTCTCAAAAATAGGCCTGCATTAAAGTCATCCCTACACATTTCCTTCACGTAATGGTGGTTGGACACAGGTACCCAACTGTCCATGGCTGCCTCCTCTCCCCTGGCATCCTGTCCTAAATTACAACCACTTGATGTTAATTTTCAGCCTTTGCAATTACTGAACAATTTCTGTGTTTTATAGAACTTCCAGCAGGAATATTCCTCTTGGGGTGAATCAATGTCAGTGTATGCCAAGAAAGAGATTATTTTACAGGAGATAGTTACTCTTTTTTTTTTTCTTCTGCCTCATAGAGAGTCATTAATTCCGTGGGTGATTCTAATATTAAGTGTATATGCATGTGGTATGTGGGTGGCAAAGACAGTTATTGATTATTATATGGACATATCTGCCAGAGCTCATGCCAGTGTAATTAGAAATCCATGGCAATGAATACTGGAGTATGCACAAAGCTTAATAGCAGCCTTTGGAAAGGCATAGCAGAGCAGATATCCATGGAGAGGGAAGATCTCTGCTCACAGAAGACAGGGGATGGAACAACCAGCAGTGCAGCAATCCAGTGTGATTGGGTTGTTTTTTACAACACACGTGTACTGCTGATTTGTTTAGATAAAACCAATGCAAAATTTTGTAGGGTTTTGGATGTGTCTCATCCCAAATGTTCCCCTTGATGAACAGTCTAAAAAGGTAATGGGGCAAATTAAAGCTATGAGAGTTCCTCTCTCCTTTACTCAGGAGAATTGCAGATGTATTGCCCTTAGAAGAAAAGGCTTCAGTGCACTGGGCACCAAAGTTTGGGCCAGAGATGATTTTCTGACATGACAGTTCTGGGCTACATCTGGTTAGAAGGCCCTTGTTTTGCTACAAATTTCCCAGCCTGCCAATCTCTTCTTCTATAAGGAATGATTTATACAATCCCTTGCTGCAATTGTGGAATTAGGATGCCACCAAAAAGCTCAGGAAGGAGTTGTTTTGCCGTTCCTACACCACATCAACAGATGTTCCCACTTGCCCTTTAAACTGGTATGGATTTCAGACACTGAGGTGAGAACATAGACATGGAAGAGTTCTGTGAAGGATAAACACCCTTGGACAACAGCCTGGATTGTAACAGCTCTGGAATCTCTGCACTGGAGGGCAAAAATTACTCTAAGCTGTCTGTTCCTAAAGAACTTGAAGAGTTCTTTATGAAACAGATCCTTCCTACAGACATTTCTCCTCTACAGAAATTATATTGTCCAGAAATCCTCAAAGTTACTAAATCCTTCTGAGAACCACTAATGAACTCCAATATCTACTGCTTTTGGCAGATGTTCAGGGATTTTACCTTGAATCTCACTAGAATGGAGCATCTAAATTAAGCAACCCAAAATTAATTTACTGTGCTGCAGTCTGCAGTGGCCATCTCAGGAGACAGAATCCAACCTCCCAAGGAAGAACAGGGAATGTGGCAGTGGGAAGCCCTCAGGACACATCAGTAGGGCCCAGCAAGAGTACAAAGAGCAAGATCTGTAAATTCAAATGCTTAAGTTCTCAGTAAATATTCACATACATGCAGTGACCATGACCCTCATCATTGATATTCTAATGAACTCAAAACTGGAATATGAGCAATTGCCACAGTACTGTTGATGACCAAAGGACAGAGCTGACTACAGAGAGATTTGCCCTGGAAAAAAACTCCAGTCACCATGACATGGAATTCTATAATATCCAGCAGTGGAGACCTATGTAAATCCAAGTGAAACTCTGTAGGCACGTTTTTAGCTCTGCTAAACCCACTTGCTAAAACTTCAGCATTATATTTTAAAATAGTAAATTCTACTTGTCTCTGTCACTTGTAAAATGTATACTATTACCCAGCAGAAAACATCACAAAACATCCGTATTTGGATGGAAAATTGCTTTTCTCCATTGTTTTTTTTTTCGGACAACCTGTCCATTGGGTTTTCACTTAAAAACAAACACGGAAATGAGAGTGGCAAATGCTTTTCTTTTCCAAATAGGGAATTTCATTTAAAAAGGGAAAACTGTATTCTTACAGCAAATATACATCTATATTATAGCTTCACAGAAGGCATGAAAGTTGTCTTGAAATTTGGTGCAGGAGGAAAAAAAAAAAGAAAAAAGCATGACTAGCTCCTGTATTTGTAAAATGTTCTGAAATCCATGGAGACAGAGCCATATCCTGACAGCCTCCTTCCCACTCTGGGTCACGTAGAGGGCCCTGAGCATGAGCAAGGCCAGAAGTCTCTATCAGAAAATTACAAATGGCTACATGTGCAATTTTAATTAATGAACTGGTGACCTGAAGATGTAGATTTCAGGAAACACCAGCTGGTAAAACTCTGTACAACAAACTGAGGCCAAGCAACTGGAAAATCACTGACAGCACAGTGTCTTTTAGTGGCAGCTTTGGTAAAGAAATCCATGTACTTTAAAAAGAAGCACAAAAGCAAGTGTTTAAATAAAAAGTATGATAGAAACATCTTCATTATCAGTCTTTATCTCATAGGAAATATTCCTTTTCTGCTATACTGAGTTTAATTGCATTAGTACCAGTATAAGAAATCTCTTCAAAGCAGTTAGAAACAAGAATGAGTTAAGGCTGATCAGTCTTCACAGAGAAGAAAAGTGAGCCTGAAAAGACCAGAGCTGGGGCTGTCTCCACACTAATAGCATAAAGTTGTAGGACTGTTTAGGGCAGAAAAGACCCTTCAGATGAGTGGATCCAACCATCCCAGCCACCACTGCCCCATGTCCCCAAGTGCCACAACCACATGGCTTTTAAATCCCTCCAGGGATGGGGACTCCACCACTGCCCTGGGCAGCCTGCTACAATTTTCTAGTCTTCCATTTTTAAACTCAAATACTTTTATTTCTGAGTAGATAAATTTTCAATGTGAGTGCAATGTATTAAACTTAAAAGTGGAGTTTAAATTATTAAAATGATTTCTATTAGCTCCAAATGCCCTGGCTCCATTTAAGCAAATGAATTAAGAACACGCTTAAGTACATTTCTATTGAGTTAAGCTGTTTAGCAAATGCCTTTCCTGCAGGCCTACTCCAGCCAAAAGCATCTAAGCATATGCAAAATTTGGGGATAGACTTAACTCCTTGGTCTTAGTAGAGGTGCAACACTGAATTTGAGATTAATCTTGGGCCCAGGATTATATTTTACTTGACCAAGCAAGTACTGCTATGTTTTGGGTTTGCCCCTATCAGTGTAAAAATACTGCTGGTAAAGAAAAAAAAATTAAAATCCTTTTCAATTATTTACAGAAAGGTAAATTTCAGGAATGATCAATGAGGTAGTAGCAGAGGCAAACAGACCCCAAAGCACAGGAGAAGAGAAACCCCACAAACATTGGATCATGCTATCCTCTGTCAGTGCATAATAAACACCTTGGTCTTCCAGCCTACAGTTCATCAGATTCAAGATTAGGTCATTTAAGAATCTCTGGGTGACACAAATAGAAAAACAAGTTAGCAGCAGAAATGCAATGATTAATTTTACATGTAGCAAAGAGATTTGCCTGTTCAAGTCCTCAGAAACCCCCTGACAGCAGATTTTTTTGTTTTGAATTTTTTTTTCTTTTTAGTCTACCACTGACACAGTGTGCTGATGACTTGAAATGGGGTTGTCAGGGGGAATGAGTATCACTTTTGAGGAGGTTTCACTGCCAATGGGCACGAAACCAGCAGCAACAGTGCCCTGCAAAACCCAATCAATCCATCAGCTCCTTTTGTATCAGTGCAGGGCAATATTTAAAAATACACAGAAAAGCATGAAGTGAAATGATCATTTACAGCAGCACCAAATCTGCCATAGTCCCAGCACCTGCATTTTATTGGTTGCTGTGATGTGGCTGAATGTGAGAACTTCAAGGACAGGGAGATTTGGGCAGAGCTCAGAGCAGGTCAGCTGGATCAAACCAAAATGATGCTGCCTGTCCCCTTCCAGCTGGAAGAATGGTACCATGGAACACACATCCCAGCAAATGAGCTGTGATGATACTCTTAGAAGCTGCAATAGTTGTGGAATTGTAGGACTAATAAGTGAAAGAAAATATGGTATAATTTAGGGAAATGCTTTATATAATCCCACTATCCCAATGAATGTTTGCAGGTAACGAGCAACAGGCCCAACCCTGCACCTGACCACAATGATGGGAAAATCCCCACTAATAAAAGATGGGGAGAAAGGGAAACTTTTGTAGGTCATGACACTCTACAGACTCCTATTCGTGGAAACTTCTCAGTATTGAAGACTTTTTTTCCTTGGCTTGATTAAACAATACAGTCATACAATTACTAATTACTGATACTGCTGTCTGTTGTGAGTAGATTTGTGCTTATTCACAGGCAGCATGAGGCACGTGAATATTCTTTCTCTTTGACTTAACATTTTGCCAGTTTCTGTTCTGAAAATTCTTTTCCTGAGATCAAAGCAGATTCATTTTTCCCAAGATCAAATCAAATCCATTCAATTTTACGATGTTTATGAAGGTGGAGTCCTTGATTCCAATTTAAGTTTGAGCTTGCTTTTCCAAGGGAGCCCCACATTTCCAGAAGCAGGCTTGCTTTAATTTGTAATCTTTACCTTGTGCTATAAAATAAATGCCAAGATGATGGAGAGCTGCTTTTCTAGGCCAAACAATTGTAGAAGAGTCAGGGAGAGGCTGGAGGGGAAATGCCTGTTCAATCAAGAAAGTTCACTAATGATTTCTAAAATGTCTTAATTGCTTCAGCACAATCTACAGGCATCCCTTTCATGCCTCAGACAGGACAAGTAACTGAGTCTAATATTTCAGAATTAGCAACTTGCTGAAGTAACCAGCCTATAATCTTCCTAGTCATGGGTTAGAATTTTTGAGGTCTCATCAGCACACCACAGCTTCTTTCTTTAAGTGTTTTGTGTAACTGCAGGCTTATCTTCAAAGAGCAGATGTATGAACTATCATTTTTGATTAAAGCCATCCAGTCAGAATACAAAAAAAAAAAAAAAAATCATCTGTTCACTGCAGTTAGAATAATCTATTTTAAATACATTTACATATTCCCTTAGCTGGCCAACTATTTTTTGCCACACTTTCCCTTCTTTTTGCAGCTTGGAATCCTGCCACATTTATATTTTGTACTAACTACTCAGGGTCCTAATTAGCAGAAATGGGATGTCAGCAGGGTACCAGCCAGCACGGGAGGGGTTTTGCTTCATTGGGAAGATGTGCAGCATGTGGCATGGATCAAAATCTTTGCATCCCATGCAGAGAACAGCATGACGTGAATTGCAGAGCAAGGTAAATGGCAGAATTTGGGTATCTTGGAAATTTGTGAATTGACAAAAGGTACCAACTCACATGTTTTAGCTGTAGACAAAATGAAGGGGGTTTTGCCAGTAATAAGGCAAATTATTCCAAAGTTTAGTATTTCAGCATGTAACAGACTAAAAACTAATCTAATCTGCAGTTCTGCTTTCTGAGCTCACAGTCTTTGGCACAGTCCAGTCTCATCAACATCTAGGACTGGATAAAAATAAGATATTTGGATGTAACAACAGATATCACACATTTTTCAATACATATATAAATATATATATAAATTGCTTTTTATAACTAGCCTTCCAGTTTGAAGTCTGTTCTGTTACCAGAATTTGTTTTATTTCATCTTCTGCTGGTTTGTTATTCTTCACATCTGCTGAGCACATCCTGCCCAGCTCCTGAAGGGAGCTCAGGAGGCCTCCTCTGGTTGATGTTGAGGGACAGAAGTGCCACAATTGGGGAGTCTGAGTGCATTGCACAAGCCCCAGCATTTCACCAAGGGCTTTCTGCAGCATTTCTACTTAAGCTGTGCTTTCAGGAGAGCATCTGGTCTTGCAGCAGCAGCTCTGAGAGAGAGGTTGTGTCACTGTTAATTGCCTTCCTAGTCCATGAGTAGATACTGATTTTCACAGTTGGTCACAGGCAGTGAAGAGCTGTTTTTTCAATAGTTTACATGGAAGATATTTGTCAAAATATCCAGACTCAGAGGAAAACTGAGTGAATTTTACCACTGGTCAGACTGATGGCTGTGGTGCAATTTGCTCATCCACACTCTCAAAGGGAAATATAATCTTTGGAATTACAAGTATAGTCCTTTGAAGTTAGAAATGGGGTGCTGCCAATGACTTTCTAATGGAATGTTGAGCATTGCTCACTAATGAAACAAGAGATGTGATAATGGTTGGTAATGATAATTTTTAATATGCTAACTATATATCCAGTATTAAAATCTTATCTAAGCACTGGGAGGCACTAAAAGGTGTCAGACCGCAGGGTTGAGGCTTTAATCTGTGCTGAGTTCAGGTTTTGCTGTAGATACAAGAGAAAAAGGAAGAGAAGACAGGATTCTGCTGACAATAAACAGTAAAAATAGAGATTATATTTTTCTTTGCTTTTTGAAAGTTTTGCATTTGCTTTTATTCTCTCACCTTCATTTTTCTCTTTTTTGCTCTCTAACTGTAGAGTTTATGAAGTGGCAGAGGTTAGAGTGGCACTGAAAAGCAAAAGGAACTACAAAATACCTCACACTCACTCTTCCTTTGTGTTTAGGGAAAAAATCAGTGAGTGAAGAGGAGCAAAACTCAAACCAGAGAAAAATACCAAAACCTTGAGATTTCTGAATTTGAATAAACCCCTCAAAAAGTAAAGAATTAGAAGAGACTTTTGAACATATGACCCTTTTTCCAGTGTTATTTGAGAAAGTGCCACAAGTGTTATTCCCCCTTTGAGGCTGCAGTGTCCTTGGCTTCAGGCTGCCAGAACAGCAGAAGGAAGGGGTTTCATCTGAGCAGGACTCACTGTTAGAGTGCACCAGGGTGGGAATGAGTGGTGTGGGTCAGAACTATGAAGGGAAGATACTACTGAATACTCGGAAGCCACAGGGTTTTAATTAAAAACTCCAAGTGACATGAAAGCCAAGATTTATTGACCTGAAGCTCAGACATTACTTAGCAGAAAGGATTTATCTGACCCTATTTGTGCTGGGCTTGCTTCATCACTTCTCCCTGATATTGTGCTGGCAGGATGTTGTTCTCCCCAGCCACAAAATTCCAGGTGATGAGGGGGGTGATGAAACACTGCTCTGTGTCTGCTGTATTTACATCCAGTACCATCAACCAGGGTGGGCTGCAAAATAACAATACAGGTACTTAAAAATAACTGATTCTGTGGTCTCTCTATTACTTTCTTCCTAGTGACTGTGGCCACAGTAAAAAGAACTGGGGTATAAAGATTTCTCTAATTAGAAACACGAATATTCTGATCAGAGCTCTTGGGCAGTTGTTTTTATCTGCCAGTGGAATGCAGCTCCCAGCACTAAATAATCTCAGGCACCATCTCTGTTTCCTGAGCACTTTTTAGGAGGTCAGGCACTATTTTGCTGTCATTGCTCTGAAAGCTGAAATCTCTTCTGACTTTTTTCATGGAAAAGTTATTCTGTGGCAAGGGAAACATGTCTTTGGCAGTGTGGACTAATTCTATGAATGACTAAAGAGCTACACAGAGTACAGACAGGCAAAGCCAAGTAAAGAGAGTCTGCAGATTGCCCTCTCCTCTAAGTTTGGGAGAGAAGGATGAAAGCTGGCCACTGGAAAAGCACCGTGGCCAGTGACAGTTCCTGCAATGCTCCACAGGCTCTGCAGGGCCAGCTGAGGACTGGGTGGAATGAAACTTCTCAGAGCAAGTGAAACATTGCAATATTTGAGGCTTTGACCACAAGGTGGGCAAGAAGAATTTGCTATGGATTAGCAATGCCAGCATAAACTGTCTCCATTGGAATAACTCCTTGACAACCCCATTGTCTCCACACTGGAGAAAGAAATCCCTCACTCTGCTCTGGGAGGACACAATGAATCAGGAGCACAGGCACTTTATCCTGGAAAAGTCTTCCTAGTGCTTTTCCTGAGCAAGTAGAGTTATTTCAGTTAATGTCACACTGCAGGCAAACTGCAGAGCTTAAGGAAGAGAGAGAACAGATCATTGCACTTATTCTCTTTTTTATAGAAGTAAAGCCCATCAAGCACAGTGCTGCAAGGTGTTTCACACCCCTGATGCAAACCAGAACAAGTTAAGTGAACATCTTACAAGAAGTGTTGGTGTCTGCAGTGCTTTTCTCATCTGAGGTCTCTGTCTCCTGCCCCAGGGTATGGATAACTCTTAGCAGCATCCATGTACTTGCTCCTGCAGCAGGGAGACAGAGCCCTGCAGCACCACAAGCTCTGCTACGTGCACTGCTGTGACAGGGGCTGTGGGACAAGGTGACCAAAGGCAAAGCTGACTCTGAAATCAGTTTTTGTTCCCCATAACCACTGCAGAAAACTGTTTTACCAATAGGTTACATCCAGAATTGCCCGTGTGTTTTAACTTTGTACCTTAAGGACCTGTCTAATTAGCACAACACAATGTTAGCATATTAACTACACTCCAGCAGACTGGGACCATTTGTTACTGAGAGAACTCCTACTAGAAACCTTGGAATTTTTACAATACATTTTTGTCCATACTTTTTGGAGCAATAATAATGTAATACCATACTCCCTCCCCAAATAGCTGCAGGGTCCCTTTTAATGAATAGGAACAAACAAACTATCCAGCTAAGCCCAGAAACATGACCCCTATCAAAAGCAGAATCAAACAATACCCTGAAACAATCTACATATACAAAGAACAAACTTTTCTTGTTCTTCCAAAGATTAACTCAGCAGGTATTTGGCATTCAAAAAATTCTACGACAACAGAAATGATTCTGTGTTTGAAGAGGTTTTCCTTAGAATTATTGTTGCAATTATTTGGGAAAAAAAAAAAAAAAGAGAGAGACAAGGTTTTAGAAAACAATTTTGCAATATTAATCTAGGTACCATTCTGTACAGGCAGTACTCCTGTGCTCTCTCTCAAAGACAGTTTGTAAAGCCTGTTATGTTTTTTTATGTAAAACTTTTTTTCAAATCTCTTGGCCATCTACTACCAGCTCCTGCTCAACATTCATTGCTCAGTCAACAATGGTGGCATTTTTCATTTCTCCACAGAATAGTATCTGGTGACCCCTGCACTGTTCTGGGCATGGAAGAAACTACATTTCTTCAGCCAATTTTATGGGAGGAGATGGCATGGCAACAAAAATATTAAATAACCTGGTCATCCCTCTCAGACATAGAGCTTCAAAGCAAATATTTGCAAAATTTCCAACTTTCTGTTAATGGAAAATTCAGCCTCCATGTCAGTAGTTTCCAAAGGAAGGATATGATTTGGCTTATTAGTACCATTATGAATATTAATATTTTCACAAGAAAATGACTCCTCATCTCAGCTCAGATCCAAATGATCCCAGTACACCCTCTGAGAGAACATGAATGAGCATCATCACAATAGCGTCTTGACGCAACTGCTTCCATTCCCTTCACCACTCTGATCCATCAAAACTTGGGATTTTTAACTCTATTGTGAAGCCTGTACTGCTCATGGGTGCTCCAAAAGGAGAATGAATAACAGGATGAGTCTTCAGCTTGAGTTGGGGGGCTCATTCTACAGAGGATTTATTGATTTGAAACAAGTCCAAACGTGAGTCACCGTGCAGAAATGTCACATGGAGATCCTTACTTGCAATCTTGCAAAGTGCTGAGGGCCCTCGAGTGTTGCAAATGAAACTGGAGCGAGTTCATTGGGCGCAGTTGCAAGGAGGGATGGCCAGGGGTGGCTCCAGCTGGGCAGGACAGCCGAGCCTGGCTGGGAGCGCTGCTGCCCCCCCGCTCCCTGCACAGCCCTGCAACGAGGGGCTGCTGCTTCAAGGTCATCCTCAGCCTATGGGGGAAAGGAGGAGGGGTGATAAGAGCTGATCACTTTAATTAAGCGTTTGTATTTTTTACTGCCTGGTTGAAAAGTGAAATGCTCAGTCACAAGGTTTACAGCTGCTTTTGAGATTTCCTTAGCACAGGAGCAACGTGCACACCCTACACCACCCCTACAGCCCCACAGAGCACTGCTGGAGCATGAGGAGCATCCTCCCCTTCTAGAGACAGGGCATGCTGGCAGAGGGGCTTGGATACCATAGGGAACGGGGCAATACACAATTCCCCGTGGACAAGACTAAACAGCCCTTCAGTCACGCAGGTAAATCCTGCTCTGACCAGTAGCCATCAACCAGAGGTGCTTTAAAACTATTTTATACCAATTTTGAACCCAGCTTTGCCTTCTCTACATGTCGTCAGCCTGGGCTGTGCATTATTCAGCTCAGTGACTCTGACACACGGCCTGAACACTGCTGCAAGGAGGGATGGAGCAGTTGCATTCTCTAGCTTGAGGCTGATCACTGAAACACTGAGGTCTGTCATTCCTGAACACTGAAGGTGAGAGAGTAACTAATTTTTCCTGGCTGATTTTCTTTCCATTCCCAGTCCCCTAATTACTTCTCTGCCTTGGTTGCTGTTTGACTCCACTTGATTAGGCTCTTGGAAAGAGCAGCTATGGCACAGTAACACATGAGGTGGGATCCTCCTTGGAAACCCACAGGTGATGCATTTTCTGATTGCATAGGTTCATGTTACTTTACAGACACATGCAAGGACTGTTTTGGATGTCGAAAATATTCAGCATCTGCTTCAGCTTTGGAAGGATAGTCTTTTTTTTTTTCTTTCCTTGGTTACCAGAGCACGCTACTAAACATATGTCTTTTTCTCATTACCATGAGGAGCTTTTGTGTTGCTTCCAGTGCCCAATTGTCCAGTGTGATTAGAACTGCCAAAAACAATAACCCAGGAAATTTCATTTTCCACAATATTTTAGCTCTGGCTGACTTGGTGGAATCCCAGCAGTGAGCTGTAAGCAATGATATATGAAGTGAAAAATGTTCGCCCTCCCTCCCAAGCCTCTCTGCACTCTGCATACACCACTCACAGTCCGTGCTGAGGTCATGGGCTGTGCTGTCAGACCCAGCTCCAAAGGAGATGCTCTCTGCCTCTTTGCCAGGTGATTTTGATACCACTGTGGCTTGATAGAAAGCAAATTTCCATCTCAGGAGAAGTTCTCCCTATTGCCAGTATTACTTTCAGATCAGAACTTCCCATGAGATAATACCAAAAGTCTGGCTTGAGGCCCAGGGTTCAGGATAATTTGCCTTAAATTTGTGTTTGCTTAGTTCATGTTATAAGGAAATAGTTTTGTATCTAGTCACGGCAGATTATGTAGAGCAGCCCTGAAAAGAGCCTCAAATGCCATATTCCAAGGGAAGCAGAAGGACTATAACAAAGCTGGAAAGTTTGTGAGCAATGTGAGTGTGCCTGGACCAGCAAACAATGCAGTTTAGTGCAGTGGGAGCCGCACTCAGCCATCCTTCCGCAGGCTGCTCATGTGGAAAGAATGAAAAACTAGAGCAAGGCAGGCAGGTAGAGTTCATAATAAGCCATAACAGGCTTTCATCGATGGCTTTAGCAGCTTTTCACTGCTCAGATGCTATTTCTGCATCCAGAGGTTAGGATATAATGGGATGTGCAGATGCATAGATATTTTCCCTTCTTTTGACTGACGGATTTGAAGAATATGAACCACAAGCTCTGTGCCATAAATGGGAAAGGCAGTTCTTCAAGCTTTCATGGGAAGTTGCTTAAATTATTAGTTTCAGCGGCAAAATGTTGGCTATGTTTATGTTTACAGAAGAAAAAAATGGGTAAAAACTTTCCAACAACTATACAGACTCTGAAAAGTTTTTCTGTTTCCTCCCTCCCCCCCCTCTGGCATGGCTCTATTTGCTAAATATGCTGTAAGTTTATTTTTTACTCTTAAAATCACACAAGAAGGTCACCAATTAAACCAGTCTTCCCATATGGAATTAAGCAGAAGCAGATTAGTAGTTAAAGCAGAAACTCTCTTGTGGGTCTTCTCTAGATGTTATTGGATTACTATTTTAATATTTGAAGTTTACTCTGAGTATCCAGTTTAGCTGGAAAAGAAGTCACAGACCTCACAGGGTTTTCAAATTTGTCTGTGCTTTTTATTTCTCTTCTTTTAGGACACCACCATCCTGCTTATTCAAAGGTCACTGTGCTGAAAGCAATATCTGCAGATAACAAGAAATACTGAAGACAGTCACAGAAGGTAGAAAAATATGAGTTCCATAACCCTTCACCTCTATTCCTTTTTTGGTCTGTCTATTGGTTTTGCAGATGAAAACAGAGGGAATTCTATTGTCTAGAGTTTGCCTGTGCAAAATAAAATTAATTCTTGGTTCCCTCCCCCTCTCAAAAGAAGACACTAGATTCTTCAAGAAGGCTTTGGGTTTGTTAACCCTTCTATGGCTGCTGCATCCTCAGCCATCTCTGTTCTCTACTTTCCAGTCACATAAAAATTTCCACACGTTGTAAATGAAAGCACTGTGGGGAGGAGGAAATATCCTCCAGTGGTAAAGAAGTAAATTTATACCCTCTCAAATGTTTTGATTAGATCATAATTCAAAATAAGATCTATTAAAAAACTCCTCCAAGATATATTCTTCCCAGGCAAACATGGAGCACTTGTGTACATGGCTAGACAGGGAAATCTGAGTCTCCAGAGTCCCAGCTTCTTCTGCTCAAGGCTGTTCCAGTTGTGTCTGATGTTAAAAGGACATCACTACACAGGAATTATCCAAAGAGGTCAACTTGTTGGCATCACTTCTTTTCCAGAGAAATATCCCCCATGGCATGACAGGGACCTGAGGGCAGCCAGCAGCTCCCCCACTGCCAGGGCAGAGGTGCTGCTGAAATCAAACAGGTCACAAGGTGACAACATCCAGCTGCCTTGGGCACGATTTTTCTTTTTGACTCTTGGAAAGAGTTTCAGGAGCAAGGCAGGTGAGGTGGCCATAGAAAGCAAGCAAGGCGTTGCTGTGAGGGTTCTGTGACCTCCCTTGGGTTGTGCAGATACAGGAATAGATACAATGTGCACATAAATGTGTATTTATGTACATTTGCAGCATTTTTCTGGGATTGTTCTCAAAGTCTGTAAATGTTACGTAACACTCTTGGAACAGAATCCTACTGAAAATAAATGTCTCCTGTAAGGAAAACTGTCTATCCCTTCAGAAACAGTGGAGATTTACAGACTGAGCACACTGGCAAACTTTTTCCATTCATTACACCAACGAAAATGTTTCAAGAGAAGTAAAATTTCAGCAAGCACTGAGCTTGGAAAGCAGAACACAGGAAGCTGACATGTGCAGCCAATTCAGCAAGCGGAAACTAGACATTAATATCTTCAGACTGGATCTGGGGCCCACAGCTGATAATGTAGAATTCAATAGCCTCAGTAACCTGTAGATTTCCAATGGAAGCCAAAATCTCCCACATGGAATTTAAGCAGAACAAAAGCTGTTCTACTGACAAAAAACACATGGAGATTGACCATAACCTCATCTTGAGGCAACCTTTTCTTTTGGGCGTATCCGTCCCACAACCTCCTCTGAGGTCTTTAGACACACCAGGATTTCCTTGGAGCCACAGAAGCAGGGCTGCCAACAGGCTCACCCTGCAGAGGGACTGGTACTCTTCCTGTCTAACCAAGGACTGGTCTTCACCACTTCTCTGAAGGACAAGCTCCCAAAGAAATCCCTAGGGCAACCTGCGTTTTTTCCATTAAGTCTTTGTCAAATGAGAGCATTGATTTTCTAGGAAAGAGTCTGCTTTCGTAAAACATTTTTTGTTATTTCATCACAAAGTAAACAAATATGGTCCAAAAAAGTGAATTATCTTGTGTTCCTTGGCAATTTTTCAGATTAAACAATTCACAAGGTTTTCAGTTTTTGACCTTGCAAGAAAAGTCTCATTTTCCCATGTGAAAGAAACCCTTTTCCCAGGTGTTGCTAAACTCATCAGTTAAGTACCAAATAATTCAGCTATAAAAGGATAACCAGGAAAATGTGGGTCTGCTGCTGACCAGCAGAGGACCTGGTGAGGGAGGACATGGAACCAAGGTTCTCACTCCCCTCCCATCCTGGGATCGGCTTGCCTGGAGGCTGTGAGGAGAATGCAATTCTTGTTTGGGCTGCAGTTGCTGAAGGCACCATGCACAATGTGTTGTTGCCTTTTATTCCTCTGAAGGGAAGGTGCTCCCTATAGACATTGTGATTCCTGAGGCCAGAGTGGGAGCAGCACAGGCTCTGGGCTGCCCTCACACCCCACCCCACCCCACCCCACCACAGCCCTCCTGCCCCTTGAAAATGGTGTTTGTAATACAATGGGTACTACACAGTTTCAGCTCTGACAGTTACTAAAATGATAAACACTTGCCTACCCAATCACCAAAAATGCCAACTTATAGCACCTATTAAAGCTCTTTTTAAATGCAAACATCTCCCATTTTTAGCTTGAGACTTACAAGAAGCCTGCTGCAATTTTGTAAACCTGCCAAACCCCTGCCTCCTTCTTTCATTTGCTCTCTCTCCCTCCCCCTTCCTTCCTTTTCCCACCCACATATTATTTACTCAGAATATGACCTAATTACAGTTTGTGCTTATCTGAACGACCTGCACTCCACCGTTTCAGCTAAGGGGGTATCTGAATGAGGATGGACAAAGGATCTTGCCAGAGAGAGAGGGAAAGAGGGATTGTTAGACTTGGTGGAATAATGAGCAGAACCCCCTGGGGGAAGGTACCAGAGGAAAGGCAGTACCTCCTTGAGATTCGGCTCTAAGGCTCTCACTGCAGGTCTGGAGCATGGCTTATTGTTTCAGCCAAAGTCAGTCTCTCCTCTATTAAACTCAGTCGGGGTTTTTCCTGGCCTAATCTCACCCACACTGAAGTAAGTGGTGATTTTGCTGGAAGCGATGCCGTGTCCTTTGTTGCTAACCATAATGACAGTGCTTGCTGTGTTTCTAGCCAAGATGCTGAAGAAACTCCAGAGAATTCTTTTTCCTCCCTGTAGTCTCACAGAACTAGTTTTACTTTTCTCCTTTTTTAGGACAAATTGAAAGAAACAAACAGAGCACAACACCGGAAAGTGGATGAAGAAACAAAGCCCTGCCTTTGAAAGAGATCTCTGTGAATCTCTGGCATATAGCAGCAAAAGGGAGGAAATGGGAGGCCAAGAAGGACAGAGCATCTGCTCACATTGTGACTGCACTCTCCTTCCAAACATCAGGCTCTGGAAGGCCAGAGCTTGAGCTCTGAATATCTTGGCTTGTGTCAATGCTCTTCCTGCACCCACCTGACTTTATCTGGATTTGTGCCACCAGCTTCCTTGGGGGTAGCATCATGCATCAAAATCTGCACTGGTTTAGTCTTAATATCTAAGGATAAATAAAAATGATTGCCAGTACCTACTGGAGAAAGGGAATTGAATGAAATAGGAGTTAATGTGCTGGCTAACAAGCTCTCCAGCAGCTGGTCCCCAGCAAGCAGCTGAAGGTCCTCACTTGGTAATCAAAAGCACTGCTGTGGTGGGAAGTTCTGGCCACCACCAAATCCTACAGCAGCTGGGTCAGCAGCCCTCTGGAATTCCTGCCAGGTAGGGAAACACCTGCATTTGCACAAGGGTTTATTTGTCTCATGGGTCAATCAGATACACTGAGGAATAACCAAGGCAGCCTGTCTGTGCTGCATCCCTCTTGCTGATCTCTCCCCTCACACAGACCTCTGCACAGCTGGGACAGGGTTATCCTTACGTCTGAAATATTACTCATTGCAAGAGTCCCAAGAGATTTTCATCTTATGGAAATTTAAGGAAATGTGAACTGCCCAGAGGAATTTCAATTTGGAGCCCTATGGTGCACCAGAAAGCTGACTGCACAGAGCCGGAAAAAGAACAATTGGAGACAATACAACTGAAACTCAACCCAGCAGGAAAAAGGACAACAGAGGCCAATGGGAATAAGTGAGGATGTGAAGATTAGCGCCAGCAAATGTAGAAGTCTTTCAAACATAAACAAGCTGGGAAGCAAGCAGATTGGGGAGAGCTTGTCTGAAAAAAAAAAAAGAAAAACATAAACCAAAAAACAACAGCCCAAGGCTGGAGCAAGTTAAAAGAACAGATAGAAAATTAGAACAGATACAGAGCTGCTGATAACAGCCCTGCATTGTGCAAAAGCTCTATTTTTGCAAGCTAAAGGTAAAAGAGATGGTTGATGTGCAAAATAAAGGGGGAAGGGGAAGTAAAATTGGGAAAAATTGTTAAATACTCCCTCAGGAACACAGGAGACCCCTGTCAGCCTCAGAGGGAGTCACCTCAGGAGGCCTCCAATGACAGACCTCAGTGTCACCTTGTCTCTGTCTTTCCAGCAGAGGATGACAGCCAATGCTCATGGCTTTCCCCTTGGAATGGAACAGCACAACAATGACATGCACAGAAAGCCTCACTGGGAGAAAAATCTGCATCACCCATTGTTCCACCAGGGCACTGGGAGCTCCAAGTGGGTAAGAGCAGGAGAGCCTCATGCCTGGCCTGACCATCAGAGCTGTTCCAAAGAGATGGGAAACATCTGCGTGGTAGGGACGGTCGTTTACAGGGATATCTGCCCGGATGCAATTTGAGCCATATTAAATGTTGTTTGTCAGGTTTAGTGTGACAGCCTAATCTATTATGTGAGTCAGTATGGCTTTATTGGTGAAGGATGACTTGGCTGTAGAAATCTTGGGAGTTTCCATCTCCACAGCTGCCATGACAAAATGGGAGAAATGCAGTAGACAGGAAATAATAAGGGCTCAATTCTGCCTTCGCTGATATTTGTGCAGCTGAGCTGAAATCCAGAGGCCCTTTGTCTCTCATAAAAGTTTGGGGTTTTCCCCCCTGTAATCCTTCAACAGGCTGAC
Source organism: Lanius collurio (assembly GCA_020086605.1). Lineage (NCBI taxonomy): Eukaryota > Metazoa > Chordata > Aves > Passeriformes > Laniidae > Lanius > Lanius collurio. The sequence goes on from JACBWW010000027.1 coordinate 751,894, forward strand.
ATGGACTTACCTTCTCAAACCAATGAAGTGCAAGGAGAATTTTGTTCATGGATCATAACTGAACACATAAACAAGGGAAGAATTTGGCAGGTGGCATTTTGCATTATACTTTTCTGGAAAGAGTCATGAGTTGAAGAGAAAAATGATGCTTTAGGGAATCAAGTATTTCAACACACAAGTGTTGTCTAAGAAACTGAAATTAGCTGCACCACAAAATCTTTATGGCCAGAACAGGCATCTCCCAGCTTTCTTCTTCATCAGTCCCAGCATCTGTGCTGGTGCTTTATGGGCTCTTGGAGTCTGTGGGAAGATTCCCAGTGTTGTCATTGTGTCTTGGATCACTTCCAACAGACGTCTTTCACCTTTCCGGCCCAGGTAAAATCAGGAAAATTTTGCATTCCATGAATTCTCACAGATTTCATAAAGTAATACCACAAATCCCGAGATAACCTAATCTGTTATCAGGAATTCTGATGGGTTAAATAAGAATATCAAATGAAGATGTTTGTATCTGCTGACAGCACTAACACTGCCAATATGAAGACAGAGAGAAAACACAGAATTAGATATATTCTGGTCCTTTAGAAGAATGAGACAGAAAACTGAAAGTGCTGCTTTCCTGGGGCAATGATCTAAACTAGAAAGGGCTCATTAAATTAATCAGATATTCAATTTATTCCTTCAAAGAAAGGAAGATTTAGAGTACTATAATATGAAAGTCTTTGCTGTCCAGTCTATGGCAGTTATAAAATCAAGAAATAAGAAGGATGTGATAAGAATGAGACAGAGAAGGAATCAAGGGAATTATATTGTTGCCACATATAAGGCTCTGATTCATTCTTCTGGAGAAGGCTGGGCCAAATTCAGTTCCAAGTCACACTGGCACCACTTTTATCCCCAAAAGCTTTCAGTACTATAAAAACTGTGGAATCTGTTTCATTGGGTAATTTTGGCTATTATTTTTTTTAAGTTGTTTCCAGTTGTGCAAAAGATGTCACATGAAGCTAATAAGAGAATTCTGTGAATTAGAAATAGTTGTTGTCAGAAAATGTGTGATCATGCAGGTAAGAATTTTTCCAGTGGATCAGAAACAGAGCTAAATCCAAAATGATTTCTTGAGATAAAGAAATAATATGCTCAGAAAGTTCCTCCTTCTGTTGGCTTGTCTGAGACTGCAACCCAGTAAAGTGGAGAGCTTTGCAGTAAAACAGAAGTGTGAAGCTCACAGCAAGGTTTGCTAAAGTTTCCAATAGGTCTGTTGGTTTCCAGCACAGAGGGAAGAAGTGCAGCAGCAGCAGCAGGAAAACCTGCAGGGCTGGGGGATGTAATCACAGACACTCTGCCCTACACAACTCACTCATGACCAAGCCCTGCAAAACCTCCAGTTTCTGGCTGGCTTCTGCCAAGGGGTAACAAGCCAATATACAGCTTTTCCAGTCTGTAATGAATAACCTGCATTGTCTATTCCTTATTTATGGGCATTCAAATTGCAACAAATAGTTCTGATGACAATTAGAGCACTTCTTTATTTACAGAAACATACAGCATGTAGAAAAAAGCCCAGCTCTGCACTGATATATATATATATATATCTAAATCTGGTAATTATCTCTGGATTTGTTGAAAATGCACAAGCTGATCATGAAAAATGGCACTATATTGTTGGTTAGAGTAAAAGAAGAATATCTGTTCATCCTTCTCTTATGCTGGATCCATTCAGAGTTAAGTTTTTGGAATATGAGGCCATCCTTTGTGGAGGGAAGGTAGAGAAAGCCACAGAGCTTTAGAGAAATTAGATGCATGAGTAAGGCAAGAAGTAGAGGAGACATGCACAAAGCCAAAAATTTGTGAGGAAATGTTCAAGGAAGGAGAAAGCACAATGTGTCAGTCACACACAGGAAGAGAGGGAAGGCAGGAATGAAGGGACAGGAATAAGTCCAGATTCTTGTTGAGTCTCTTGGAACATGGATTTCAGTGGCAAGGGTTTATTAACACCACAGCATCTAGTGAGTTCTATGCCCTCTTAGCTCTCAAATCAGCACTAAAAGGATACACAGGTTTTGTGCAGACTTTCTGCAGCCTGACTGCATCCCAGTCTGTCCACACTACAAGGCAAACACTCTCTCAAGCAGTAACAGTTCTCCAGCACTGGGTTGTTCCAGCAGGACTCAGCTGGATCAGAGCATGAGTCAGTTCAAGTTGAGATCTCATGATTTTTCAGGAAAAGACAGGGTTTGTTCTCTACATTAAATATTCAGTGGCTGGATATCCCCTCCTTGCACAGGGAGACAATGCAGTGAGGTGCTCATGTTTGCCATGTGCCATTTATAGACCACAGGAGATGGTGGTTAAGCTCCTAGAAATGCTAGAACATGGAATCACTTGTCATGGGCTGCACCATTGTCCTTTTCTGTACCTTGGCTGGCAGGTGGTGTAAACAGAAAAGAGTGAACAGAGTGACTTTCCTCCAGCTGGGGAAAGAAGCAGAAGGTGCTGAGTTAAACAAACATCTGCCCTGGCGAACAGCAAACAATGTGTTTGTGTAGTAAACTGAGAAAAGAGGACTTGGAAGTCAGAGAGAGGGGAGGATGAGACAGAGGAAGCCAAGAGGACCATTTTGCCAAATTACTTTTTTCATGCTCCAGCAGTCTTTGTTGTAATTACAAGGATCTCTAGGGAACTGAGCAGTCTCAATCTTCAGTGCTTTAGAACATTGCCAATAAGATACAAAAATTGCTAACACAGTGAAAACATTCATATGCAATGGAGTTTGGGGTTTTGTTGGGGTTTTTTATTATTTTTTCTTTTTTTGAACAAGCAAAATGTCTATTATGCAAAAGAAAAATCCACTACAGGTTCTTTCATAACACAAAATTCATGCACACCAAAAGGGCCAATTAACAGTGGCAGGAACCAATGTCCAGTGTCCATTCAGAGGTGTGGCCCAGCCATTAACATTTCCTGCTAACACATCCCAACCCTGCCATGGATGGCAGAGCCAAGGTCAGGTCAGTGACTCCTCCTGGACACAGAGATGCTTCCAGCCAAGGTCACACCACCAGTAAGGGTAGGAGCAAATGAGCACAAGGCTGTGAGGAACACAGAGAACATCTCAGCACAGCTGCCTTGGGTTACATTCAATTTCTAGATTTATTGCAAGAAGTCTCGAGATCAGGAACATCCAACTGCACATTTTATGCTCATGTGGGACACTCAGTTAATGAAATTATACAGACTCATGCACAAAACCTGAAAGCTCTGCCAAGGGCTCTGTCATTTGTGGTCTCTACCGTGTGTGTGGATATCACAGGAAATTCTGCACCTTTGCAGTCCCCCTGTCCTCACACTGGAGAGGTTCCTTTGACCTTTGATGGACCCAGAGTGAGCACATCGTTCACAATAAACCTTCAGGCCTCCACATCCACCAGCCTTGTCAGACATTCCCACTGCAGCCCTTAGCCAGGGATCTGCATTCCCAGGGCAAGCTCTTGGCACTCAAAGAAACCAAATTCCCCCAGCCTTTTTTCTTCTTTTTTGAAACCACTTCTATGTTGGGTCACAGCTTTTTCTCTTCTGTCTTCAACTTTCATGAGAATTTGTGCTTTATTTTGTACTTAGGAGCTCTAAATATGGATGTTTAAATCAGTTTTTAGCCCTGAACTCGGCTCTCAATAAATGATGGCAAGTGCTGAACATATGGCTCCCATGTGCCATGTTTCTGAGCCCTCAAGAGCTCCATATAAGGTGCAGTTTGAGACACCACATTCATCCAGGGTGGCAAGAAGCAACCACTGACCCCACAGACAGCGAAGGAAAGAAACTAAACTTGGAATTTCCTGCTTTTATTAAATTTTCCCTCCCCATTTTCTTTGTCTCACAATTGTTTTCCCACTACTTTTATATGAGAACAGCTTTTCCTTTTCTATGTTAAAAGCCAGGCTGGGCCTTCAACCATTGATCTTCTCCTTCTTCAGGAGACAGGAATGTGTATTTTATTGAGACAATGAAATCAGTTAACTCCCAAAATGTGTGTAAGGCTTTTCCTAACCCTGTAAATGCTGATCACTGCTGTAACCTTCGGTGGTGGCTGACAATAACTCAGCAACCACTTCCTTTGATTCTAATGGCTACAATAGTTTTTGTAATCATTTTGTTGCTAAGCTTCAATGATTTAAATTTATGGCTTGTAGGGGTATATTTCCCATCTCCCTTGTTTCAAGAAACCTCTGCAGGCACCGAGAGGAGAACAGAATTTGCAAACTGGGAGAAGGAGAACCAGCACTATGAGCTGGTGGCTGATTTAAGATATTCTAGTCACACAGCCTTTGGTGGAGCAGACCAAGAGCATTGCAACAAAAGGAGAATTTCATTTTGTTTTTGAAATGCTGTTATTACATTCAGGAAATTTGGAAAGGCACCTTGACAGAAAATGATCAAATATCTGAACTTCCAGTGCAACAACATTTACTTAGTAAATGACATTTTAATGCAGAAAGTCAAATTTGCATACTAATTAAAATTTTCCTTTAAAACATTTAGACTTTTTGGCCTTCCCACCTACCCACAGTGACAGAGATTAAAAGATTTTTTATTAAGTCCTGTCAAACAAAACACACTTTTGCAAAGTGCTACAGTACAAAGTGGCACTTTTAACCTATTTTCTAGTCAGTCAGAATTTAGGCAGTGGAAGCATTTCCAAATGCTCTCTGATCTCAGAAAGGCAGCTGATGGCAGAGCGATGGGGATGATGGGGTTTTCTCCCTCACTAAATTTATATATTGTGGAAAAGCAGCTTCATGTACTGCATGCTGGGTAATAAAATAAAAAGTCATTACACTTGTAAAACTACCCTGGCGCTTTACTAAGAGATTTACAGAGGTGCTGCAAGTCAGAGTAACACTTCAGCTGCCTTCCCCTTGTGTGACTTGCAGGCAGGGCTGCAGGGTGGCACGGGTAGAGCAGCAATAAAGAGGGTGAGGTGGCACAATGAGGATGACAACAGCAGAGTGGAGTGGGGGGACAGCTGAGCAGCTCCTAACTCTGCTCTTCCCAAGCATCCAGGGCTCCTGGCCAGCACTGGGTTGATGTTGCTTTGTTTTTTTCTGAAAATCAACCACTGAAGTAAAATTCCTCCCCTAATAATTTCCTGGCCAAGCAGTTTCTTGACAGTGAAATGAGCATTTCTGTATCTTTTAATGGAAACAAAAATATTTCAGGAGGATCAAGAAAAACTCATTGCACCATTTTTTCCAATCTCCTCTTTGCATGTGCCTGTTACCAGCAATAACTTCCTAAGATGTGGCCTCCCCACAAACCACAAGGATCACTACAAACAGACAAGCAATTCTCCTAAGCTTCAGTTGTTTTTCACTCATTTGTTAAGCCAGGAACTGAAGGCTTTGCCTCTGTTTTGCTTGACACGACAAGCTTTAACACTCTTCAAAGGCTGTTTTCTTGGAGAATTTATAAATTTCGGTGTATGATTGGTCTGTATGTCAGTAAAAGCACATTTACACCAATTTTACACCCTGATAGAACCATTTCAAAGACACTTGAGAAGCAGATCCTACAAAAGGCTGCAAACATTTAAGCCATTGATGCATTACCTGGACATCACTCAGGCCCCATTCACAGATTCCAGAACTGCACAGACTTATTTTCCCTGACCTTAAGGATAAAATGATGTTCCCAGTCTTTTTTCCCATGGACACTTAAGCCACCCTTTATTGCTCTGCCAGATGTGCTTAAGTGAAGCTAAATTACATTTGGTTTAAGTGCCATCTGAGGGTTTCCCCACAGAGTGGAACAAAAAGGGCAGCTCCCATCTCATGAAATTAATGTCAGACTATTAATTAATGTCTCATACATGGATTATGTGCAGAAACAAGGGCCATTCTTGACCTGGAATAGGAGTAATTTCTGGTTGCCATCCCTACCAAACAGCCTGGCCTTTACAAAAACAGCACGAACAGGTGTCCTTGGAGAAAGGGAAAATTCAACATAAGGCACTTTGTAACTTGTGTAAGGACTTCCACCAAAGGAGTTCCAGTGATACAAAAAATAATTCACTGGAAATTATAACTCTGAAGGCAAACTCTACCCACAAAATGCACTATCACAGTCCAGCCTCAAAACAAGACACAACTTTCTGCTGAAGCACAAGCTCTTAACCAACAGACTGGGGCTTGTTTCCCCATAATGATGAGCAACCAATTGCTTTCTTTAATGTCCTTTTCTGCAGAGTTCTGAATATTCCATTGAAAGGTACCAATAATCTTCACATCCTGAAAAATGCTGAAATAGTTTCACTTGAAACCTTTACTCTAGTTTTTTCCTTTTTTCTTTTTCCCATTGATTTGGAGCTCTGAAATGATTTTTCAGACCCAAGCAGCTGTCATGCTCTTTTCCTTCCACTCTGTGGGTCCCTTTCCTCCTCCTCTGTCTCATTCTTATTCTCTCCTTTACGAATTTAACAAAGCAATCCCCTCCATTCTTTGGGGACAGTTCTGTCTGTAAGGGACTGCAACAACTTGTTTAATTTAACCCTTTAAAAAATAATGTTTTGACATGAAGTTCAAGGAGAGCAGGCACAACAATGGAATAATACAGTGAAAACCAGAAAACTCTAATTTTTGACAAAGAGCCCAGCCTGTCTTTAAAACAGAGGGATAGAGGAACTTTGCAAATGCTCCTAAAAGGTTGATATTTTATTTCCACACAGGGATGTTCCTGACTTTGCTGTCTCCAGAGGGGACTTGAACATCAAGATCAGAGTCTGATATCAGTTGCAGCAAGGCATGTTCAACCCTTGGGCCTTGAATCTTAATTATATCTGCAACTGTTTACAACTTATAATTATTGATGTTAATTTACTGAGGGAAGTTACACTTCTCGCCTCAAGTTGTATTTTTGGCATGTTAATCTATTTGCACACAGACTATTGCATCTGATTGTGCAGACTGAAATGAAAGCATATTTTTCACTTTCATTTCATTGGATTTTGCCATGCTCTATATGATTTTAAAAAGCAAAAGTAATTTGACTGTTTCTAGTAATGTTATAAATATCATTTAAATAAAGTGCAGCTTCCACTGCCCAAGAGCAGCAGGATGTCAGAGGCTGTGAAGGACAGCAGAGAAACTTGTGTTTTTCTAAGATCTTTGCAATCCCTAACGCAGTGGAATTATGACCACCTGACAACAAAAACACCTCATGAAGTTATTATTGCTGAGCTTTATTGCTCAAGAGCTATGCCCTGCCAATACTCACTGCCACACAAGGTTTAGTTCTCTCAGTGTAAACTGGAGTACTTACAGAAGTTTTAATGGGATCAATATTAATCCTTTGTAGGCCATAGCTTTGTGATACCTCAATTTGAGATATTCTGAACAACCACCATCACTAAAATCACTGCTTTGGGACCAGAATTTTATCTGTTCCTGCTTCTTCACCATCCTGGGCTAAATCCTTTCTCTGTTCCTGCCTCCAGGTAGAATGGCAGAGGAATTTGTACAAGTACTACAGGAGGAATAAATATTCTTCTAGAAGGAGTTCTAATTCATCAGGTTCTCTGGAAGCCCATGATGTGTCTGAGCTGCCTCAGCCAGTACCACATGTCCATCCAGGATGAAGAACAATATTTCTGATGGTTCTCTCCTACCAAACACTCACCAGGAGAACCACCCCACCCCTCCATCCACCCCCCTATACAGCTCAAACTGTTCTATCACAGCAATTCTCTGCAGTAACTCAGGCTGTCAGGAAGAATTATAATGTTCATAACCCAAGGTATTGAATACAAGTCAAAGGAAATATTTTTGCCATATAGAAGCATAAATTTATTGCACACTCCTCTTATCAGGTAATTCTAAGCTGATGTGATAGAAATGCAAGATACAGAAGAGGGCAGACAATGATAGGGGAATGTTGGATTTTTTTATCTTGTCTAGAGGATTAGAAAATCTGAGTGCTAAGAGGTTTTTTATCTGGCAATACTCACAACTGAAGTCATAAGATATCTCTGGAGTAGGCAATGCAAAGCTGTTCTTAAGAATATGGCACTGGGCATGTCCTACCTACTCCTGCAGGAGAGATGTTCCCCTGTGTGCTGACTGGGAGATGAGCCATTAAAAAACCACCTCACTTTGAATCATGGTTATTGGAACAGCAAAATAATTTATTCTGTACGCCCTTGTCGCTGTAGGACACGAGAGCACACACGCGTGAACACATCAGCTGAAGGTGAGCAAAGAGGGAAGTTTATTTTCTGACTCCACTACTTATAGTTTTACAAAAGTGACAGTGGATTGGAGGGTGAAAGGGCCACCTCTCCAATGACACTGGACAAGTTACCAATCCATCAACTTTCTCCACCTCTACGAAGGAATGCAAAACAACTGAGTGTTTACAGAACAAAGTGTGGGAAAGCTTGCAACTAGAATGAAAACATCAGAAGGCTAAAAGATTTCTAAAAATCAGGGCGACATGCCCTTTTTTTGTTTTCATCATGACAACGTCACTGGGAAGGTTTTATCAACAATAGATTCTTCTTCTTAAATTTTTTAAACCCCAATTTTCCTTGCTAGGGAAATTCTGGTTGTTGCAGAGTCCATCCAGAAACACTCCCTGACATGGAGGCCCAGATGGAGAGCTGCATCTACATTGCACAAGTTTCATCTACATCTCACAGCACTACAGGAACAGTTCATTCCATAATACACATTTGGCACTTGCTGAAGCAGCAGCTTTGTCATTCCCAGGTGTTGGTGACCTGTGAGGCCCTCTGAGGTGGGGATTTTATGTGTCACTTAGGTGTAAGCTGAGGCATAGAACAGTTCCATGATTTAACCTGCAGTCATTGGGAAGGATTGGAAGTGAATCCAGGACCCTTAATTGTCATGCTTACACACCTTTCCTACAAGGAATCACTCCAGATATGAACAGGACTATGGAAGAGGAGAAGGAAGGGAAATGTGCAGCCTGAAAAAAATGGTAACAAACGTGGATTTCCATAACATTCAGCACTATCCAAAGCCTCCTAAGGCAAATGGGACTGTTACCACTGACTCCAGCAGAAAAACATTTGGCTCAGTGCTGAGTGATTTTGAAAATGCTGCTTTGACATTTTAGGCCTGAAACCAGACATTTTCCCTGACATTATGAAACACAGCAAGGTAATATTACAAATAAATGTAAAAAATAAATCCAACTTGGAAAACATAAATGACCTTTCAAAGCCTGAAATCATGTAATAATAACTGGCCTGACCCATTCTGAGGTTTTATTGTTTGAGCTTCACTTATGTTTCTGCCTTTCTCCCTTGGATAAAGTGAACAGTTGGGGACTGAAATCCCAGAACAAGTGCATGCCTATTTACCAACAAAATGAAAAATGTCTGGAAAGAGTTCCAAATATCTAATCTGCTGGGGGTATGGAGAGCATACAAAGGAAAGAGCCCAAACCTTCTCACCTTGCTCCCTCCAGGGTTTGCTTGTATTTTTTGCTTCAGACAGCCCATTTCTAATGAATCCAATAATCAGCTGGAACTTGAACCTGCTCTGCCATCTCTCACTGTTCTTTCAGTTCCAGGAAAACTGAAACAAATTATATTTTTCTTGCCTAGCAATAAAAAACATAATAATACTGATGTGTACATCTGGTTCCAAAACCAGTTTTGGGGCTTCAGTCAAAACAGAGATGAAATTTAATACACACAATGTTCAGTGTTTTGTGAACCCATAATGTTTTTTATTGGTTGGTTTTTCAATTTTTTTTTTTTTTTTTTTTAATGCTTTGCTGTCTTACCTTATTCTATCTGTTATGTCTCTAACATCTTGTCCTTGACAGTTTCCCCAGGCTGCTTCCACATTTCCCAGATGTTTGGATGGACAAGTAGGATGATCCTACTTCAGACTGGTGAGATAGAATGTGCCTGCTGAAGCCAACAGGCCTGACCTGCTCTCCAGTCTAGGAATGGTTGGATACAGTTCCATCTCCTTTCCCCTCCATGGAGACCCTCAGGGTCTCCTCCTGTCTCAGTTGCCAAGTTCTGTTAACTCTGTTGGAATTTTGTATGTTTGAAAACTCTTCTCTTTGGTCATTTTTCCTTGATAATGGCAAATAGATGAATAAATTAATCAGAGAGGACAGATGCTGACAGACAGAAAGGCAGACAGCCTCATTTCCTAAGGAAACAAGGCTGAAAAATGAACACACTCCCCAGAGGCTTCAGCAGCAGTGACTTAGGTACAGTTGCACAGAGCTACCTTTAATTGAATACTGTTGGATGATTATGTTCTATTTTTCCTCTTGTCTTGACCCGCTCATTGAGTAAATAGAGCCATCTGCCAAAGCAATGGCTCCTGGATTAGAGAACTGCACCTTCCCCTGGGACAGGAAAGTAGGCCAGCAATTCACCAGGGCTTTCTGCAGCTCAAATTATTATTCAGGTTTCCACACTGCAGGAGCAAGGGATCTGTATCTAGCTGAATGATCTGGCAGGAAATGTAGCTAAATCACAAAAACATACTGGCTGGGAACCATGGGTATCTTACAGAGAGAGTTAAAGTGACATTTTCAGATAAAAGTTTGTCATTCCCTTTCCAGGCCCAAACTGGGTTTTTATTCACTAAATGCACTTCTCACCTTAGAACAAAGTGTTTGCAGTGGATCCTTAGGCAAACAGAGAAAAGTCCTTAGCCAGAGGCAGCCAAACTGTACCCTAGCTGTTGTTTGAGCTCTAGAAGAACAGGAAGGCAGTTGTTTATCATGTGAACACAGTGTGGCTTTTTCCTCTTCATTTTTGTCAATAAAGACTAATTTTATTTTTACAAGAAGTCTTACAAGCAGAACAGTTTAGATTCCTCCAACTACTGTCTTTAATGAAAAGGGGTTGTATTTCCAATGACAAGCATTTTTATAGCAAAACAGAAAGAATTTTCCTAGAAAATATCTTTTCATGGTTGGAAGTTTCTTGTTAAAAGTGTTTCCTATAATCTCTGCTGGTAAATGTGGTTTGGCGTTTTGGCAAAGACAGGGAAGGACTGAAGTCTGTTCACAACCTCCAGGCATTTCTATGATGATCTAGAGAACTCAGAGCAAGAGGCAAAATCAGTCTTAATGCAGCTGGGAGAGAAGAGGGTGTTGCACAGTTAAGGAGCCACATCTCAGACAGATTTGTACCAATAGGAGAGAAAAGGCAACGCCTGCCTGCCCAGGAAATTCATGTCTCAGAAGACATCACTGGAGAACCAACTTATGAAAATAATGGATTAAGATCCAGGTGTAAATAAAATTTCAAGTAAAGATTCAGTCTGCTAACCCATTTCAGTCTCCCTTTTTTCATTTAAAGAAGCTATTCTTCAGTAAAAAAATAAAACAAGGTTGTTTGGGGTTTTTTTATTCCTCAGAGAAATACTCCTTTGGCATCCTGAGCACCCTGTGTTCTCCTACAATCATGTCAGACTGTGGGAGGTTGGCAGCAGAGAGCAAGGAGCCCTAATCCCCCTGGATCCCAAGCAGCCCACACGAGCCAGCCCTGCAGACTCATCTCTGCCTTTTAAGAACAGCACATCACTGACGGATGTTATCGATGCCTCCACAGGGACTGTCTGGGCACCTTCTCCCCACACAAGGATCTTGCCACGTTATTACAGGATGCTGTGGGAGCATCTGGGAAATTCTCCCAACTCCCTGCTTGGATGGACTCTCTGCCCACGTGCAGGGGAGGTTCATACCCGGAACACTCAGCCAGAGCTGGAGGTGTTTGCATCATTTGCTGTCTCTGGCATGCTGGGTGTGCTTTGGGCAGCCGGGGGAACTCTCCAGCACGGAGCCCTCCAGGTGCTGCAGCCTCACAGCAACACTGGAAAAGCTCAGTTACCCAGAATTCTGGAATCCAGAATTCAGGAGGACTTCAAGGAATCAGTTCTGCTAAAGGAGCTTTGAGACGCCATTAAATCAATATAAACTTAGATGATATCAATTTAAATGCAATTCATTGGGAGCAAATCAAAGCCAGTCTAAAATAATCCTTTGCTAAAGCACAGTAAGAGTGGCTTTCTTTAAACTCATTTAACTAAATCTACTTGAAAACTAATTTAAGGTATGGTTCTGACATATGTAGGAAAAAACCTGCTGTGAACATCACAAACAGCTACTGAGGGCTCACATCAGGGCTCTGAAGAGAGATGCTTCTGGAAATTAGATGTGCTCAGAAAAGCTTCACATTCTACAGGGTTTTTTTCAGTCCTGATGCAAAAAGGACCATTTTAAAATTTTCCAGATCAAATCCACCAGTTTCCAACAGTTTCTACAAAGTTTGCGAAAATTTTATTCAGTGATTTTTCCAAGGCTCCACAGGCATTTTGATTAAAATAATTTTTTTTTTAAACAGTGAAGCAGCATTTTTCAGTTCAAGAGCAAAGCGAGGACATCAAGAAATGAGCCTCTCAAGCAGACTGATACATGAGTCATCAAGCCACTGTTTCAAAAATGAGGGAGCTTCCCACCTCCATGCTCCCACCTGCCCTCAAGACACTCAGAGAAACATGGAAAACTGTGGCAAGAACATCTGAAAACAAACCATTTAGGCAGCAAAGTCTGCAGCTGTAATGAACATAAATATTAAAAGTTTCTTGAACATGAGGTGCTTTTTGTCTTTCTTGTTTGAGTCGGCAAAGCACCTAATGGTGTGTGATAAAAGCAAAGCCAGGCAATTATTTTCCTCTGTTCTGCAATCTGTGAAAAAGCATGTGAGGAAACGTCATGTCTGCTTGCAAGTATCATGCTGCAAGGTCTGGAAATCCACATTCTCCAAGCCCAGACAGACATGAATTGACAAGCACTGGCCATTCCCAGAGCACATGTCAGGTTCAGAGAGCCCTTTCCTCAGAGAAGTGCCCCAGTTTTGCAGGCACACACACAAACCAGGTCCTGATCCCTGACAGCACAACAAGCAGGCACATATGGAATCTTGAAATGCTGATTTTTCCTCTTTCTGGCTGCTGGACTGGAAGGCCAGTTAAGAAAAGTTGTAGAAAACATTTCAGGAATTAGGTTCTCTGAATCACATATCAGGATCTTTAGTTTCATGACAAGTAAACCAAAAATCCCAGTCTACCAGAAAATCAGCCTACAATAATATTGCTAAGTCTTACAAGAACTACATACTAAAAAAAACAGATTGACTTATGAGAGAGTGCCAATAGCTGCTCTGGATAATGTTTTCTTGTTGAATTTGGTTTTAGTTTGGGATAAATTGTCAGACTTAATTCTTTATCAATCCAGAATTATGGCCCAGTCCTCTAAGGCAGACACAGAGATATAGAAATAAAAAAATGGGCCCCCATTATAAAATATGGATTAGGGAAAAAAAAAATTCTTATTTCTTTGAAGTCCTTTAACGCATTCTGGTTTGATTAGAAAGTCCAAAATATTAATTACAATGAGATATAATTTCAGTATTTTGAAGTTAGTAAAGCTAAACTTAAATGTTAGGATTTTCAGCTAAGAAATTTCCAATTAGTTTAACCTCTCTGTTTCCTCAGGATCTGTTTTCATTGTACCCAAGACAACCTTATCTCACTAGCCATATTCAGTGAATGTTATTTTACACTTACCTCATCCTAACCAGGTAATTATCTTACACATCTTGTTTCTGAGAAATAATGAAATAAAAGATTTGCTTCCCACTAACCCACCCACTCAGCAGCAGTGTCTTCTCATGTTTTGCTTGATAGGGCACATGTGGTCCTTTCAAACAGTCTGATTTGACATCTCAAAGAGATTAAAAGTCATATCAAAAAGCTATCTGTTGAGTGACAACATAAGTACTTATTTAATAAGTATATTAAATACATATGCATGGCGATATACTGTACATGCAAGGTTTTAAATATATACCCTAGTTAACTGCCATATGGATATGTTGTTGTGGAAAAAAATATTTATAAAATGTTTTTTCCAAATGTTTAATCTACAGCAGATGCGCCTTGCATTCATCTGTTTGGCTTGGCATTCACTACAGGGAGATCTTATTAATCATACAGACCTCCTGTAGCAGAGGAAACAGAGGCTATTATGGGATTCATCTGTTTATGACTAAACAGAAAAAAGGATCTTCATCAAATGAGAGATCCCTCTCTGAAATGTAGAAGGCTGTGAGGAAGCCACATGCTGCTTCTCATCTCCCAGCATTGTACCCTTACTCCTCCTCCTGATGTTGCAACAACAAAGCAAAGCAGGCTGGGTGGGTCTGGGGCAGGAGAGGGGAACAGAGCAGCAGGAGTTGTGGGGATGAACCCAGGGAAATCCAGATTTCATTTGCTCCCTTTCCATGCTAAGGCTGTGGAAGTTCTTTCTCCTGACTTGGCTGTTGTTCCATTGGTTTGGAAAAACACACAGGATTCATGGAGAGTGTTTCAGTCTCATCTTACTCTGCACACCTCCCATACTGAACCCACCTTCCCAGTACTGCTTCACTGCCAGGGAAGTCAGTGCCAAAGTGTACAACAAAAATCTTTTGACTTTACTGCACCCCATGATTTTATTACTTTTCAGTTGTTGTGACAAAGGGAGCAGCTGTAGGTGACCTTTTGAACTGGGCAGGGAAGAAGCAGAGAAAGCCAGTGAGGAAAAAGAATGAATCAGGTTCTGCTTAGTGGAGAAGGTCAAGTACCCCAAGCACCTCAGCTGAACGGAAACTCATAAATAGGAGGCAGAAGATCCCAGGCCTTTTAATGGCTTGCTTGGAAATGGGAATATTTCTTAAGCCCACTTTCTACTTTCCATATTTCGTAAGTAAATTGTGGTCCCTTACAACAGCAACTACAAGTCCTTTTCCTTTTTATTTCTTTTAAACATTACTGCTTTGCAGAGATGTTATTAGAATTAAATATCCAATTTGTAACAAATCCTGTATCTAACAAATTGCCCTTTGTCCTTATTTTCAAGAGGCACACTGACAGATCACCATTTCCAGCTTGTCTGCTCAGCCACTCGAAGGCCAAGGTATTTCAGCTCACAAGAGTGTGTACACCTGGGACAAACACCATCACAAAAATGGAAATAAAATGTCTTCACAGGAAAAACACTTAGCTAATTGATTTCCAACAACAGTCTCCAAGTCAGTAAATGAATGGTGGCAGTTTTTCTGAGTATGATAAGCATTACCCATTCTTAAACACAGTGCAACACTTTTGCTCACCACAGAATTTGTAAGAATTTGATTGCCATAGAAGTACTTTGAAAATTATGTTTCTTTAATTTTTAGTACAAGATTTCTTGTCCTATTTTAATATTAGACTGTGAAAGTCATGTTACAAATTTTGTTTCATCACTGGATAAAAATGTGGCCTTTGAGGATGATACACAATCACATCAGTTCTTCAGAAGAAAAAAACTTCAAAAGAAAAAGTGGGTTCTCATCATCTTTGTTGGACAAGACTAGGGCTAGGCTTGATTTTGAAACTAAGCAAGACCTACCTTCTGATGATTTAGAAATAAAGGGGGCTTGCAAAGGCTTGGGAGCTCTCAGTGGCCAAACACCTCTGGTGCCACCTGTCCTTGATATCTGCAGGTGAGTGTGATTAGAAACTGTATTTGGGGTCACAGCCAAATGACCAACTATTCCTTGTTTTTCTCCTTCATTGTCTTTATTGTGAGGCTCTTATCCCTTTAAAGATCAGTCCAATAAAATGACTCTCCAGCATTCAGCCCAGCTCCCTGTGTGCCCTGACTTACAGTGCCCATTGTTATCACTGACCAGCTCCCATGTTTGGCCCCAGATGTTCACACACTAACTTCTACATGAACAAACTTTCTGATCCCAATATGAAATTTGGCCTCAACACTGGCAATTCACAAGTCTATACCACAGCAGATCTCTGTAAAGGATAATCCCAAACCCCTTTTGATACAAAAACCAGAGAGTTTTTAATAGCAGTCCTCATACAGTAACAAAGCATGTCAAGAGCAGGTAATTTGCCCTGTACAGACACTGACAGGTCAAAGTCAATTCAGGATTGTAATATGCACATCTCAGACTCATGTCAGAACAATTCTTTCCCAGAATCCTTCTGGATGTGAGTGAAAACTCTAATGAGGCTTTTAGAAGACGGACTCATCAACAGAAACTGTCATGACATGCCAGCTGTCATTCCTAAGATGCTCAACCTGTTCAAGATGGAAATTAGAGCTTCCACAGTAGCATTAGCTTTTCCAGATATTTACCCTTGGCTCAGTTTGAACTGAAGCTGGAATATTTTGACAGGGAGCATAAGAAGAAAGAACCCCAGAAACCAAACCCTTGGGCACTCAGGCAGGTCAGGCTCACGTAACCCCCTCAATCTCAGACTCACAACACCACCTACACTATCAGGCAGATAATAAATGTTTATATCTGTTTTACACAAAGAGCATTCAAACAGACAAGTTCTTTGAAATGCTGCAGGTTCTCACAAGTGCCAGCATCAGAAACAGGATTAAACCAAGCTACTTCCCAACTCCACACTATTCTTGTGGATATGTTTTTCTCCATATACATGAAACACCACAAAGGCACTGTCTGAACATGCAGCTTTCTTTCTTGACAGTTCATCATTCTTTATGGGGAAAAAAAATTGCTAAGGGAGGTTTGGAAGTCATTTTTTTCAGTCACATTGGAGGGCACTGGATGAGAATTTAATTGTTCTTTGCCTCGCCTCCTGTAGTCATTGGCTCTTCCACAATTTCAGTGACTGAGAGTTAAACCTATCTCCTGACTCCCAGCCCAATGCCCTACAACTTAACACTCTGCTTGGAAAGGTTTAGAAAAGAACTTCTCTCAATTTGGATCTGAGTTCACAGGCAAAATAGTGTATGAGAAAGAAGTAGCAGTGGAATCTTATCCCAAACCATGACTGGTTTTAAATATGAATGTCCTACATAGCATCCTACCTGTGTAATACACAGCCCTGTGTTAGCAAATGTGGAAGTCAGGAGTGATTGAAGTCTTGAAAAACACTACATTACAAAGAAGTATTTCTAAAGGCTTTCCTTAATGCTGACAGCACCTTCTGAGATCCAGAACACTTCTACAGATCCAAACAGATGCAGAACCAGTGGCAGAGCATTCCCATACTTTGGTATCTGATTCCAGCTGAGGATTTGTACCATTCATGAGGTTAAACTGAAAGCACCCATGGGAGGATGCACAAAAGCCACGTGAAGGGAATGAGCATTGTAACCCCAAAGTCTTCACTCCTTCTGAAAAGATTTTCTGGTTAACTCACTCTTGTCTGAATGCTAGGCCAAAACCAGCACAAAGTTGTCATCTGCATTTCTGAATTATTAAGGTTTGTTTTAAAATACATCATATATGGGCCAAATACCCCATGAATGCAGCTCAGTGCTTTAAACTGAACTCAGTGAACTTGCACCAATTTATATTATCTGAGCAGCTATCCCACTGAATCCAGATTTCCCTGCTCGATTTTCCTGCTTTAAACCCTAATCTGCCTCTCTTTGAAAGTACATCTTATATACCCAATATTAACTAAATCAAATCAGCTTAATTCCCTGGTAATGTTAATTCAGGTTCGTGCAGCATCTTCTTTTTAAAGTGGGTACAATATTATACAGTATCTGAAAAATGGCTCAGCTTAACAAACAGAGAGAAGAAAAATTCTTTAAAAATAATCAAGGGACAACTCTTGAATCCAGACTGCAGCATTACCCAAAGAACATCTGCACACAAATCCTCCTTCAAGGCAAGTGCTTGCACGACAAGCAATTCACCAACAAAAGAATTCCAATAGTATTTGAAATCCTTTTCTGGCTTCTACAGTGGAAATCTGCATTCTCCTCTGCACACAAGAGAGCTCAGAGCCCAGACAGTTGTGTTCCACTGGGCAAGCACTGATCCTGTTCCCTGCCCATTCCACACCCTCTGTCTCGCTGTGGAGCATCTCTGTCTCTACCTGCCATCTCTGTTACCTGGCAGGATCACACAAATGCTGCTCCAGTGCATGAAGGAGCCTGGATACCCTTGGAAGCACAGAATCCTCTCAGGTTCAGTTCCTGACACATGCTAATAGCTTTTTTCAGACACTTGATATACACATTTCACAAAACATGGTTAAAACCAACACCCATATTTAGACCACTTTGTCTTTTCTAATTTGTTCACACTCATGTATTGCAACCCAATTTGTATATATCATATACAGCATTTAATGCCACATTTTGAACTGCAGGAAGCAAGTCAGCTTCAGCTCTGTTTTTCATGTTTCAGACATGTCTGAAATATAATGAGAGCAGGGATTTGTCTGCCCTGATTTAATTACTACAATCCAGATAACTCTGTCAATCAATTTTTCTCCTTGTGACTCCTGGCAGGGTGAAAAATGCCTTCATTATGAGGACTAATCATTAGTGGATGTGAAGTTGAGAAGATGATGAAGATGAGTTGTTGGCTCTGGCAGAGAATTGACCCATCAGTGTCATTAAGTGAACTCCAGCAAGCCCAGCAATTCCCATGAGGCAAATCATTGAATTCCTCAGGAGCAAAGGTCTGTGTCTGTCTACACCAAAGCACTTTGGAAAGTACACACATGCAGTTTGCAGCAATCTGATGGATAACCAAACAATTACACAGGCAATAACTAATTCGTCCTTCCCTTTCCACCACAGAAACAACTTTTAAGGTACCATATTTTAGATTCCATTTTATGTGACAGTTTAAATAACACCCAGTTACATCCATTACCCTTTCAACTCTACGTAACTAAAGTTCAGCTCAGAGCTGCATCAACCTCCCAAAGCCTAAATGCTCTTTATTTCCTACATAAATCGCAAATCTAAGTCCATTTCCTTGTAAGTATTGAAGGACAAGACAGAGGCATTCCAAGCACTGTATAAGAGTGGGTTTTTAATCAGTGTTTTTCACCTAGAAGAAAAGACAGTACTAGAAACACCTCAGATTTACAACAGTCTGAGTTATAAGTAATTCAGTGACAAATGAGCATTATCTGCTCAATGTTTTTTTCTAAATTATGCTTTAATTGCAAAAGCTAATTTCACATAATTGACTAATTAATCATTTAAAAAAATAAAAACAAGATAGATGCAATGATTACAATGCCGAAAAATCGCTAACAGAGCTACCCACACAGAGAAAATTCTGCTGGGATCAAGGACATGCCCAGAGACCTACAGACAACTCCGGTGGCCAAACTAGGAACCAGTGTGGGTGTGAAGGCTACAGGCACAATGCTACTTTTACAATAAGAGGTGAAGCCCATCCTGAGGGGATCCAGGCCTGGCTGCACGCTCAGACCCCAATGTACCTTGGTCCAGCCCCTGCAGCTGCAGTTATGGGACTGCAGGGTTGTGCAGTTCTTCCAGTCACCAGATCAGTTTCCCTGGCCATGTTAAACAAACTGATCCCCTCCAGAGCAGCCCTTGTCTGATCCTGAAAGTTGTCCCAGCCAAACATCCCTGGACTATATTTCCTCTGGAAGAATACAAATATTAACAGAGCTGATTTGATTGCAAGGACTTGGATTTCTAGCACAGGCTCCAAATTCTTGTTTGAAGGGAATTTAAATGTGTAGGTGTGCAATAGGGCAAGGTGAGACATGCAAACAACCTTTGGGTACAGAAAGGAACACAGCTTCGGGTATTTTTGTTATTGAAGTTATTGAATCAGGTCTTAAAACTAAGCAAGAAGGGAAGGTGTTACTTTGATGGGAAAGGTGCTGGCGGAGCTAATTGATTCAGCAGTGAGACTGGAGCAGCTTTTTAGTGCTGTGAGTCAGAAGAGCTCAGCATTAACTTCGCTAAATAGTTGGAACTTTTCCTCCAGCTTACAAAATCTCTAAAGTATTTTTCCATCTTGGTGCCTCAGATGTGTTTAACCACTTGAGAAGGCTCTTGGGCACTGCTGTGACACTGACATCGCTCACAGTCCTAGCCCACAGCTCTGAGAACAGAGCAATAGTTCCTGGACAGGCACTGTTTAGAAGAAATTCTCTTTTTGCTACAGTGGGTCACGGCTGGAACCATAAAGGCTCTCCCCTAATTCACACAGAGGGCCATCCAGGACATGCTGGCCAGACTGATTACTGATAGTGTTCACTGAAATAGTGAGGGAACTTGTATCAGTGAGGCATCAAGGGCCTTAGCATCAAACCCCAATGTAAGAAAAAAGTGCTTTCCCAAATAACATCAAAGCATCATAAAAATGAAGGGAGAGAAAAAGCGGAGCCATGGAAAAGTGACAGTTAAATCTTCATTTTGTCATTTCACGTAAATCTTCCACGTGACAGGAACGGGGATTTCCACAGCAGCACTGAACAAACAGCGCTCTGAGCTCTGCTGTGGCAAACACTTCTAACAGGGAATTCTCCTTCACTCCTCACCACTCCTGCCATATAAGAGGGCACGGTGGAAAATTACTTTAAAAAGTCAAATTTCGTTTTTCTTCCAGCCTCCCTTTAACTAATGTGGGTTCTTCACCAATTTTCTTCACTCTTTCCAAAGCAAGTAGCATTTTGGCTGGGGGTAGGTATGGAAGGCTTGGTCCCAAAATATTTTGTTTCCAGAAAGCTAAAAAAGCATGGAAATGCTCCTTCCCTAACAACCTGATATTTGGGCTCATGACCTATGTCACTGCCAGCTGTCTACTCTGCACCTTTCTGTAGCTAAAATATTAGAGAAAAAATAACCTGACAGTGAAATGAAAAACAGTTATTCCAAAGGGAACCGATCCTGAAACCTGATCATAGAATTGTGGCCATGTGTTAGGCACAGGCTCCATAAGCAGCTCCATGGAAATCACCCAGGCAAGGGTGGGATCAACACCCCAAGGAACTCACACAACACAAAATTTGAGAGAATGTGACAAAATCAGGAACAAAGGAGTGGGGAGTAACAACATGGCAGAGGTGTTTTACTTTGTAGAATGTGTGAAAGAAAAAATGCCCAAATTGACCATTCCTTGGATTCAATCAAGACAACAGGCGCCTTCCCTGTTTCTGCCTGCTTAAACAGCTTGGATATCCAAATCTGAGGCTGCAATTTGAGATGGCATGCTTGAAAGCTGATCCCTAAACCATTTGCGAACCGGAAAAATCAGAACCAAGAGATTCTTAAAGCAAGACAGTAATCTTCAATAAGCATGAAAACTACATATAACTCAATATATTTACATTAAACAAGTCAACCAAGACAGAGCCATTGAGCCCAGAGCACATGATGATACTTCAGGAAGCACTTGTGATGGTGGCTCAGATTTATCCATGGTGTCATTCCACTCATTTCAGTGAAGTTACAGTGGTGATGAACACAGCCCATTTCTGAAGGCACAAAGCCAGTAAGTAGTCTGTAGTGGGATTCTGATAAATGCTGCCATCTGCAAAATGTTATATCAAATGCAGGGCAGAAACAGATGGAAAAGCTTTTCAATCCAGAGTACCAACTTAAAATAAACATCCTTAAATGTATCTGTTCCTTCAACGGGTACTGAAGAACAGGCAAAAATAAATGAATGAAATGAAGGAGGCTTATAAATTCTTTTTTTCACAGTGACCAAAGTAAAACCTCTTGAGCTCACACAAATCTTCCTCATGCAGGGATCAAAAGCTTCTTGTTTTCAGAACAAAATGAGCATGTAAGTCATAATGGTTCCTGAAGATAAAAACCACATGTGTGCCCGTTTCTTCTGATGAGAACCCCCATTTCCTACTTAGTCATCTTCACCTCAGCTCCTTCCAAAGACCCAACTTGTTGCCATCCTCTTTCAGGTGGCTGCAAAATTCCCCTCCTGAACCCATCACCAAGATCTCCTGGATGGCTGAGGTTGGCCATTAAGCACTACAAGGCTGCTTTTTTTCCATCAGGACACCCCAAATATACTGCTTCTATAAACCAGAACTCCCCATTTGAACAGCAATTTCTATTGGTCACTGCAGACATCGGCTCCTGAGCATGGGAAACAGCAGAAGATACAAGGCTCAGTCCAGCAGGCTCCTTGAACAAGAACAGGAAGGAAATACACTGTCAAATAAGAAATGGCTCTGCTTTTTTCTTTGTCAAATACTAAAGGAAGAATTTGTGTACATAGACTGGAGTCAGTTTTGAGCCCAGGAGAGCAAGCAAGCAAATATCAACTATCCCTGGTTTCCAAAACAAACTTTGAGTTTGGTTGCCCTTCATTATAAGACACCTTTTCGCCTATAAAGTCAGGATCATTTTGTTTAAGAGCTGCACGTCTCAGAATGCAAAATAAATGGCTACAGTCACAATGCTGAAAGGATTGACTTGGAAAATTGCAAATTGAATGAGGAGAATTACTTTGGCTAGACACACACGTCATTAAGAATTATTGGCACAGGGGTTTCAACAGCACTGGATGACTGAATGAGAGAATTTCAAACTTAGAGGAGACAGATTTAAAAGGCTTTAAGATAGACTAAATACACTGCAGATTGCTTTATCTGGCAAATCAGTGTGCCATGGAAACATGCAACACACAATGAAACATATGTAACCAAGCATAATTTTATGGAAACATTTAGGAAGGTAGTTTGGACATGCTTTCAAAGAGGTGGAACTGAGCTGAAGAACAGATGTGGTTTTTACCTAGCAAATTGTATCCTCAGGATTTAGGAGATAATGAACTGATGGTTGGCATTTGAGTCAGCAAGTCTTAAAGACTCCCAAAAGAAAATAGGATGTTTTTCTCCTCAACCCTCTCCAGCAATTTTCTCCCTGTGCCATTTGCAAGAAGAAATCTCAGGACAAATCTTCATTCAGTGTAAAATTGGTGTCTCTCCAGAGCAGTGATCTGTGCTGATTTGAACCAGCTGAGGGTCTGGTTCCTGCTTTTCTGAAATAACCTTGAGGCTTTTGTTATTACAGCTGTATTTTGGAGCTATCTTTGTGCTGGTGTTGTTGAGGCAGGGCAGTGGGACAACACAGAGAAACCAGGGTGTAATGGAACTGCACTGAAACAAACTGGAAACTATTTTCAAATTATGACCAAGAGGCATCCAGATCCATCCCTGAATCGATGGACTCACACCTGAGAAGCAGAAAAGAAAGCAGAGACAGCCTCAGTGAGTATTTCCAGAGGTTTACACTTTTATTATGGCTCTCCTTATGATCAGTAATTTTCCTTCTCTGCAAATTCTGGCATAAATAGGAGTGACTTCACAGAAACCAGTGGCAACATGTGCAGTTACATGAAATGTGAATTCAAGACAGAGAAGCCAGGACAGAGAAAGAAAAGGAAGTGTGAGAGCTATGGACAACAAGCAGGTTTGGGTAAGGAGCATTCTTGGAAGCTTCTCCTTAGTTTCACTACAGACTCACATCCCTGTAAGTCCCCTGCTGCAGAACATCAGACTCTGCTTTTGAAGTCACAACAGCACCAGCAACAGGCTGCATCTTTTTGAACCCTCTCAAGCCCCTCTTCCTAAAATACTCAAACCCATCCCTTTTTTAGATTCCTGCATTCCCCCCCAACATTTAATAAACATCTCCAGCTCGCTGTCTTCCTCTGCAGGGCTAAACGTTTGATACACTCACACATCAGAGATACTCTCCTGCGCTAGGAGCACCAATGGAAAAAAACATCCTCTTGGAGGAAACTAATGTGGGCCAAACTTTGCTTTCTATTACACCACCATTACTCAACCTTTTCCATCCTGAAACTGGTCCCTTCATCCTGGCATTTAATATGCTGCTTCCTTTTAAAAAATGTCAGCAGAAGGTGAGAATGGCCCCTTGGACAAGTGCTCATGAAAATCCATGGCCGCCAAGCATCTGCTCAGACTGAGAACTGTTGTGTATCTGCATTGCAAATGCAGAATAACACATTTATTCTGCTGTAACTAAAAAACGGAAGCTGGTTCTGCAGATTCCTCCCACTCCTCCTGGTGCTTGTTTCCATCCATAACATTTTTTCCAGTAAGCACCTGCCTGACTCCTATTTAATACATCCACAGCTGCAGTTTCCATAGCTGCCTTTTGACAGCACAGTCCAAAATGAATCACTCTCTCTGTGAGGAAATTTCTCCAAAATGCTTTTTCTTTCTCATCCCTTCCTTAATCATCTCTGGATTCCCATTATTTCTAGAAGGTGTATGATTAAATTCCCATTAGAAGATCACCCACCCACTCAGAGTCAAATCGATTGTCATGGCACTAAGTTGTTTGGTCCTTGTTTTAATAAGCAGACTCTTACAATTCTCCACATTTCCATCTCTCATGAGCCATCACTGACAATTCTGCTACAGCTCCTTTATGGATAAAGTACATTCTGTCAAAAAATGCACTGGATGATGCCATGGTTTAACCCCAGCCAGCAAAAGCCCCACACAGCCCCTCACACAAGCATGAGCTGTGTTTTGTCAAGCTCCTTCAAATAGTGTAGAATATTAATCCTGACAAGTATTTAAAACATTCTGCCAACAAACCTCGATCTTTTCAAGAGGAAAAAGCAGTGCATGGCAAGATTTCTTATGCTGAAATTTATTTTTGCTATGTGAGATCATCAGCTCATCCTCAGCAGTTGATATTTCTTCCCTGGGTTTTTGAGAAACCCAGCAATAAACATTGATCAGATATTCAGATGGAGGAATTCCTCTCTGTTCCCTTCAGTCTTGTGTTGCACCTTTCCATTCTCAGCTGGCCATCAAACTTCTACAGTCCTTAAACACACAGAGATCTCTGGGGCTGGATGGGATCCACCCAAAGGGAGTGTGGAAGCTGGTGGGAATGTTCCACTCACAATCATTTATCAGCAGTCCTGGCATACTGGGGAGGTCACAGTTGACTAGAACTGGTCAAGTGACCTTCACTGGAGGGGTTTAAAAGATGTGTAGATGTGGTAGAAAAATGGTTTAGTGGTGAACTTGGCAGTTATGGCTGTACTCAATAATCTGAAAGGACTTTTCCAACCTAACCGAGTCCATCCTATTCTGTAAGGAACCAACACAAGCTCTCAGGTGCAGGCAGAAACACTCTCAGCACACAGATTCACTTGGCTCTCTCTCCACATCAGCAAACAGCCTGTGTTAGTCTATGCAAGGGGAGAAATTTAGAGAATAAACCAGGCAAAAATGAATCAAAAATGAAGAGTTTAGCATGGAGATTTCTCCCAATCAGCTGTACCCATTTCTCACACATGCCACACATTTCCTTAGGAATGTCTGAAATTTCAGTGACATGAAGTGTTCACCAGGCAAACATGTTTGCCCAGGATGGAAACCAGTACCATATTAATGGCAGCATCCTCTTATTCATATCAGTGCCCAGCCCTGGAAATTAGGAAAAGGAAGGAGCATACACAGGCAAAGAATTTGTCCAGTAATTAAAAATCCAGTCAATAACTACGGCAAACTCATCACCATGGTAATAAATCATTCATACAGATTTGTATCCAGGTGCCACTGTGGGATATTTTTTTCCAATCTTAAAAACCTCCTTAAGGAGATTTGACAAGGACAGAGATTCCTCTTAGAAGAAGTTGTGCTTCCTGCACTGCAACCTTCTGGAGTGGCTGAGCCAGAAGAGATGAACAGACACCCCCCAAGAGCATTTGTTCCTGGCTTCCCTTATGGAGGACCTGATGCCAGTAGCAGGGATGGAAAGGTCATGGATCCTCACAGAGCTTCCAGTAACACAGCTCTTCAGTAGGGAAAAAGGCAGGTTGAACCAAATGATACTTTCCCATTAAAAAAATCAGATTTTCCCCAAAACAATAAGATTTCATTAAAAGATATATGGCAGAAAAATCCCAAATGCTTCAGTTTCAGGGATGAAAAATATTAGTATAAGCTATGGAAAAAGCATTACAATATTAATCTGAGTTTGGGGTGCTATATAAATACCATAGACACTGCCAGCTACAGTGGGTTTGATCCTTAAACCTGGAGGTGAAAGGTCACCACACAGGGCATCCAGTTTTTTAAAGAATATTAAATCAGAAGTCAAAAATCAGAGGTTCTCATACAACCACTTGACAATTGAAATTGCTTAGAGCAAAAGAGAATGGCCAGGGGCAGGAAATCAGGAAGGTGATGCTTGAAATCTCAGCCACAATCGATACAGATTCTACAGTGCTCTTCCATATTGAAATAGCTGAAGTAGGGAATGCAAACAAAACCATTCTAGTAAAAATATTTCACATACTTAAAAGGACTACCATGTGAATTTATGGAACTTCACTTTCCAAATCATTTTCTTAGGTATTTTATTCCCCCAGCTGAAATAACAACAATGAGCTACTCTCACTGCTCCTTTCCTGTAGCCTTCCCACAATCAAAGCAAATCAGCAGAAGAAACAATTTGGAAAGAACCAGGCCACAGTCATCAGGATACTTTGAGGCTTCCTCTTGCTGAGACAAAGATCTCACCTTGTGGAGAGGAGTCCTGGCCTGCCTGTGCTTTATCCCTTCTAGAGGAATAGCAGAAATGAGCGGGAAGGGGTGGGGGAGAGAAGTGAATATTGTGAACTGCTGTTAAATCTGTTCTCCTGCCCTCAGAGAGTGTCCCCAACCTCCCTTCCACCCGACTTTGAACACAACACAAGCCACCAGGACCGGCTGCCTCCCATTGTGCTCTGCCTTTTAAAAGCAAACACTGCTCATAACAAGCATGTTTTAAAAAGGGTGTGCTCCCTTCACAGAAATGTTTTGGCACGTGGATTTGGGCCAGAATCAACACAGATGAGTCTCCTGAGTTTTCTGCCTTGAGAATTGTCACACACATGGCAAATACTGTCAATCTGCTTGTGAACATCACTCCTTGCTCTCCCCTTTAGTGCCATGGTTATACCAGCACATAAATATAGAACAGAGTGTTTCAAGTAGGAAGGGACCCATAAAGATCAACTCCCTGCTCCTCACAGAACTACCTACAACTAAATGAGAGAGCAACCACCTGCTCAGTGAAGAACCTTTTCCTAATATCCAACCTGACTTTCCCTGACAGTGTTTCAATACATTTTCGTGTGCCCATGATTTAGATTTCAGCATTTAGCCCTGCTCTAGATTTGCCCAAAGTTTGAGAGAAAGGATTGTGTTCTATAACTGTATAGTGCATCATCAAAGAGAGCAGAAAATAAACCAAAAAAGGGCAGAAAATGAAAGTCTGCTGAGAGCAGACTGGAGCTACAGGAAGCTTTTTGGAAAACAGCATTTCCCCTTTGGTTTCTTTGGGCCTGGTATGAGATTAGCACTCCCAGAGCAGCAGATCTGTTTCAGTGGCTAAGGAGAGATTTCCCCACATCACAAGTGGGCACACAAACATACACACACAGCAGTAGCTGTATTGGAGAAATCAGAAATGCGAGAAGCAAATCAGGGTAACAAAGAATACCTCCTCAAAAGATTGCTCCTGGCCTGGTGACCATGTCTGTCTGCCAAAATACAAGCTCTTCTCATTAACAACTCATTTTCTAGGTGGACCAGGCCAGGGTAGAGCTGCTGACAGCTCAGCTCTTTGTTCCTTTTCGCAGGAAAAGGTGCTTTGCCTTCATCTTCACCAAATGAAGCCAGTGCTTCCTACAAGCTGCAAGGTCTGTTGTGAATTCTAGCCTTTAAAAATTTGTCCCTTAGGACAATGTCAGGTGCCAGTACAGCTCCATAACAGTGACTCTGGAGGTGGAGTGGCCTTTGCAGCCATGATGAGTAAACAGTGGCAGCTCAAGAGCTCATGGTATTGATCTTTGTGATAAATCTGCCTTTGTGCTCTGTGCTTCACCCTGACAAAGATGTCTGCCAGCTCTTGCCAAGTCTGGATACTGATTTTTCTGGAAGCAGCCACCTCAGATGAACATCACTGCCAAACCACAATTAGCCAGAGGCATTGTCATATTCTCAGCAGCTTTCTCTTAAAAGGGAGCATGTCAAAAGGAGACTGGCCAAAGAGGTAATCTCCACAACCACAGAAAAACGCTCCCAGGAAGAGAAGTTCCTTGGTTTCCTCTAAAAGTACATTGCTGAAGTAGCACCATGATCTTATTTCCATTCACAGTAAGGCCCTGCAGGCCTTTCTCCCAAATTAGGTATTACCTTATCCTGCTTTGCTTCCACCCTCGTTGATGACTGTCACACCCAAGGATGCCAAAGGGGAGGATGCTGCTTTCAAACACCTTTGCCAGAGCTGCAGTCTGTGCCCAGAACAGTGCCATGGGTTAGAACAAGAGCCCCTGCATTTCTACACATCTTGGCGACTCAAAGCATTCCACACCTGCACAATGAAAATGAACTTTGCTTGTTTGTTATGGCAGCTTCTGTGGGCTTGTGGATGTCTACTCTCATTTCCTGTTCTTGGGTTCCACTGATGAACATTAGGTACTACGGAGGGCAGAAGGAAAAGCAAACGCAAATAAAGGAAGAGCTTTGTATACATCCCCAAAAGAGCAGACAGAAAAGGTCAGATAACACATATTAAAAACAAATAGCTGGAAAAATAAACAGGATGCCTTGAAAATGAACCAGATGAGTCAAAAGGGACAGGAGGAATCTAAAAGGAAAAAAAAAAAAGTTAATGAAAGGGAATGTAGGAGAACACAGCTAAAGCAAGGTTGTTCCAACAGGAAACTCAGCTCCAGCAAAAAGCAGTAACTCATCTCTACAGAGAAAAAAACAGTTGCACAGAAATAATATAGGGAAAACAAATAAGGCCATAAATTCACTCAGAGGTCCAAGGTTCCTTAGAGGACCAGTGCAGAAACATTCCATAAACCAAAGATGCTGTTTTCACAAATCACAATCCAGGGCTGGAGGAGTTGGGGATTTCTGCTTCTCACCATTTCTGTTTGTCTCCTCCATGTCCCAAGCCATCTGCATTGCCATCTTTGTTTGACAAGGTGTGTATATACAGCAACCTCTCCAGGTCACTGAATACAAGGCAGAACTGGTTTCCCATTAAACCTTTTACAAGAACTAGAAGATTTTGAGGAAATATGACAGCTTGAACAAAAACGTTGCTTTGTGTCAGATATGGAGTTAATCAAAGAAGCTACAATCCCAAAGCTGAAATAACACTACATGGGACTAAATCTCCCATTGTCCTGTCCCTGGTAAAACACACAGCCTGCTCCCTGCTCTGGGGCCTGTATCCATCGACCTGTCTCAGGGAATTTTATAAGGCCTTGCTGTCATTTCCTATCGGAAAATAAATACACTTCAAAACCTCAGAATCTTTTGCTAAACAGAATGGTTGTTTTCCCAGTCCAAGAGCAATACTCTCCTCTCTGCTAAATTCTATCCTGCTTTGGAACCCCACAGCTTGTTCTCTGGATGTTGATTTTAAACCAGCTTTCATGGGCAGCTGCAGTAAATAAAGCCCTCAGCTGGTTTTCCATTCCACGGGGGGTGGGAGGGACAGGTCAGGTCCCACTCTGCAGAGACCCCACTCCAGCAGAGTCAGACACTCAGAGCTGCCTGTGAACCCCTCAGATCTCAGCTGAGCTGCCCCATCACAGCCTGAAAACTTCCATATGCTGGATCCTTTCCCTAAATTCATGACACACATTAGTCAGGGCAGCTGATGAGAGTGTGATGAAGTGAAGAGGCACTGGGACAGGGGCAAGACATCTCCAACTCTGCTACAAACTAAAAATGAGTGGTAGGTACTGCAGTAAAGTCAAAGGAAGAGAAGGGAGTCTGTATTATCAACATAAAGCTGGAGTTTAATAAGTTAAACCTGTCAGAGCCTAACCATTATATGGCCATGTTGGTAATCATCCTGTTAATGTTAACATCTGTATTGCTTGCATATCTTTAACATAAAAGTATAGTTCAGGTAGGGTTTTATGGCAGAATTGTTACTTTCTGATAGTTTTATTTAGTTTATTTGCAGGCTGCAAAACAGTAAAATTTTTCAAGAAAAAAAAAAGTTATCAGATTATGAAAAATCTCCATGCCTTTAAAATGTATTTTATACATGACTAAAAGTTTAAAAATGCAATATATATAATTAAAAATAGAAGTTTAATGCTGGATGAAAGGCAGTAATTTTGCTCCACGTTGCACCAAGATTCACACAGAGTGGAACATCCCAGACATGAGGTTACTGAGCTCATCCTTTTCTGCAAGCACCTGTTTTGTGAGGCAGAACCCAACAGGAAGGTCCAATTGTGAGAAGTCTGAGCTGAAGGGTTTAAGCATTTAATATGAAGAAACAGCTACAATTGAGCTGAGGTAATAATTTCTAAGTGACCTAAACTAGATATTGTCCCTACTCAATACATGGTGAAGTGAAACATGGCAGAAATAGAAACATATTAACCCCAAAAATCTAATCAAAATTATGTATTGTTTTTGGTGAGAAGTAGATTTAAGGGCTCAGAATGACCAGGAAAATGGAACAACAGAAATACACTGCTCTTTTCCTTTCCTCTCCTCTAAATTTACATGGGGCAAATTGAAAAACAGACCAGCCATAGCACAGCAGGAACCAATGGTCTGAATAATGCTCTGAAATAATTCTGGAAAATGTCCCAGTCCAGACCAGTTAGCCTAAAAGGAGAAAATCTTTAGTGACTTCAAGTAGTTCTCAAACAAGTTATTTGAATTAGCTGAGATATTTATAAAGTGCATGTCTTCATGCTATAAAAGCATCACCATTTCAAAATTCAGACAAGAAAGGGAGATGTGAACTCTGCAACTTTCTTTCCAATCTGCTTTGCTTGTGGTCTTGGGGACTAACCCACATAAATATGAATATAATTAGATATTTAGAAATAGCAAAGAGAGTTCATTTGTTACAGAATTCTACAAAGAACAAGAAAGGGTTTTATAATCCAGTTTTGGATTTTAAATTGTATTCTTCATTGTCTGAAGTCTGTTAGTCATTATTCCCTGGGTGCACTGCTCGAATTGACGTCTGCAAGGGTTTGTATATGTATATGCCTCTAAGAAAACACTCTGAATAGTGAGATTCCCCAGGGAGTGCTGACACAAATAAAGGACACGACATATTTTATCTATTAGAAACACTTCAGGCTTTTAAGTAGTGCCAAAACCCACAATTAAATCAATATTAGGCCCATAAGAAGAGTTGATTCAGAAAAAGTTCTTCCCAGTAATGCACAGGTGGTTATTTGCATTGTGGGAACGAGCCAAATGGAAATTATTTTAACTCTGAACATGCAGAATGATTCCTGGGACTGACAATGATCCAGAGCGATCTTAATCCAAAATTACAGCCCAGTTCCAGAAACTCTCAAGTGAAAGTAACTCTTTCCCAAAATAAAGATTTCTAGCAGAGGAAAATATAGTGAAATCATATTCTGATCATGAGTGTTCTAGGTGTCATTCAGAAAAAAGATACACAAGCAGCTTAGCTCCAGAAAAATCGGGAATCTAGCAACAGTATCTTGAGAAATCTACATTTTTTGTCACCAGAAATTCCTTCCTAAACACCTTTTTCCCTTTTTGTCTAATTTCCACATTTTACCTTTCATCTTTTCACTTCGACTTGAGTTTTGATCAGTTTTGTAACAATTTTCTTCTTCATTCTGGCCATTAAATTGTTCAGAAGACTGGATTTATTGTGGACAGAAAAGCACCTGAGTGCTCTCTGTGCCCATGGCAAGACACCTTTGGGACAGCATCCAGCATTGTATGGAAAAATTATGCAGTCTCAGGGATTTCTGAGAAAGGGAAAATGAAGAAATCATCTGATCATTATTATTTGAAATATAGCACCTACTACATTAGTCAACACTGTCCCAACTCCCCTTCCCAGCTTGAGCTGTTGCAAATGTTACTCTTCAGCTCTCTGCAGCCAGGTTTGTCAGTGCTAAAAGGCAACTGTGCTCAGTCTTTTGTTCAAAGAAAAACTGATGTCACCAATAATTTCATATCTCTGCATAAGCTCCAGAAAGCAGGTGCATTTATTTTTTCCTGCACTTGCAATGATACATGCAAGGGTGCAGGGACTGGAAAAAAGCATTTTGCAGATTTACCAATTTAGACAAATCCTGCTCCTTGCAAAGAACCGAAGGAAATTACTTGTGCATAAAGACATTATGGAAGGAGCTGCTGAACAAATTCCTGTCTCTAAGCAGGACAAGGCACGGATCAGTCTTGGCTTTGTTCTGAGAACAGTTTGCATCACTACTCGCCCTGAAATCGTGTGTGTCCCTTGGTGAAGACGTCTGCACGCGGCCCTTATCTCTGACTTGTTCTCCCAGTCATCTGACACAGAAATTCCAACATGCTGGAAGCTTCTGCAGTGCCAATGAGCCTCACTTCAGATCCACATTTCCCCATCTGCCTAGCTGCAATTTTGGCTTCTCCATTTTCTCCCACTCTTGGAAAAAACACCCAATTGTTTCCCTGTTACGCTGTGGAAGTGCAGAGTCCCAGGTATGACCTGCTGCTATAAAAAGCACAGCCAGCAAACACCACACCAGGCAATGGGAGAAGAGCTGACGTGAGGACAAGTCTCACTGTGGACCTTGATCCTTCCCCTTCCATGGAACAGAAGAGACACACAGAAATTAAACAAGTCTTGTTTTGACCTCCACCATGGTATTTAATGGGCCTGTTTGCTGAGACTGTTTGTGTTTGCTCCTCAAACTGTTTTTAATCAGTATTTAGTTTGGAAATGTTTGCACAGAAGACATCTGGAAGAACAAGAAGGGCCAGTCCAGGGGTCTGTGCATGTCACAGCACTTGTCTATGGATTGGTCTATCAAATAAAGTTGTGAAATGGTAGTTTATGTTCCATTAAAAAGAGGTGGGGATAATTAAAAGCAAAGCAATAGAAGAACAAACAGTGGAGACAGATGTTTTCCAGATTTCCTTGACAAATTAACGAAATATTTAAAGCCCTATAGTCTCCTTTACATCACTGATTATATGCAAATATTTCACAAAGGCCAAGTTTCTCAGCATCCTGAGAAAACCAGGGTCTGTAAATATGAAAGCACTATTAGAGAAGGTGAAATATCTACAGCCAACTCATAGGCAGCCCCAAGGAGACTGAGAAGGCAAAAACACCTACAAGGAACCCCATCTTTACTACATTTACTTTTCATCTTGTCCCAGCATTCCTTATGCAAACTCCAAAATTAAATGGATATTATGGGCACACAAATATTTTACAACTTAAAAATAAATTTGAAAGCAATCCTTTCATTTCTGTATCCTTCTAATGTAAAACAGCTTCTTGTTTCTGTGCATCTGAATTATTAATAAGATTAGGGGTTGGACTCCATGGGTTTCATTAATTAAATCAACTTTAAATATACATATACAAATAATAACATTCTTGTCATCAGTTTGGCATCCTCAAAGGAGTGACAGACAAGATTGCCTTGGAAAATTTACCTTCTCCCTTGTTTTAATTTAAAGCATTTCTTTGTATGGCAAATGGAGATTACAGGGGAATAGAGGTTTACAGGCTGCAGGTAGAAGTTCAAATTGCCAGATATAGCTGAATAAGTTTATTTTAACATTCCTCTCCCTGTTCTGTATCAGCTGGGTGTGCTGGAAAATCTGGTGCTCAGATTCCACTGGCATCCAGCTCCCACTTTGACTCAGTTGTGATCTTTACCATTCCCTCCTGCCTTGCTGCAAGTGTTTCCAAATGGTAATAAAAATGTAGACAGATTAAAGGACTAGAGAAATGCAAAGGATATATGCACAGAAGAGAGAAAAGTTGAGAGGGAAAGAGATGTCACCATATTCTAAAATACCTCAGAATAAAGAATTCTTTGTAAAGGAATTTTGCCCTCAGTCTCTATAACATTTTCCCATTGATTCCAATGGAGATGCAAAAGTGTGCCATGAAAACACAGTTTTGGGAACTGTTCCCAGCCTTGGATCACAATGCACAGCACAAAGCAGAGCAGTTTCAAATTAAGGCGCCAAATGTTCTTAATAGAAAAGAGAGAGAAAGACAGCAAAATTCCCCAAGGGACAAGGCACCCTCACTGCACAAACAGAGAAGGGACACACACAGAAATGAGGTCAATAATCCACAAATACAGGGTTCCAGAGCAACCTGGTCCAGATCTACCAGCTGCTTTTCACTCCTGGGTATTCGATTCTAACATATAGGTACATATATGTACCACAGCAAACAACCCTCCCAAAAAAAGTTCTGGGGACTTTGTGTTAAAATGACAGAGATCTTTGAAAACCAAACAGAATCATATGGATGTATAAGGCCAAGTAGCAGTAAAGGCAAGCTGGGTGCCTCAAAAGAATCAGTGGTGTGGGACATATGAAGAGATGATGAAAGGCAGGACGAACAATTAAGGCTGATTTATAACATGTGACAACCATAAATGGCTCTGCATTGGGGCTAATCTAAAGCAGCAATGAAAAGAGATGACACACAAGATAGACAGGAATGTGAGCAGCACATGAAAACCCGTGGATCACATGGAGCCCAGCCTGTGATGGGATGAGGACTCATCCAAAATGCAGGGAAATAGGAAACAGGATACATAAGGTAGAAATGCTGTTGTGTTTTGTTTGGGGGTCTTGTTTATTTGTTTATTTGTTTTGCATTTGAGAACAAATTGGGCTTCAGAAAGAGATTATGTGACTGTGGTTTAGACCTCATTCCAAATACAAATCAGCCACAAAATGGGTATAAACAAAACCTGCATGTTCATGAATCAGATTCTACAATGCTTCTTTGCCAATAGCAGGAGGAGCTTTTATTTAATTGACCTTCTCTTCCTCAGCATCTTGGGGCACCTTTTCTCTCCAACACTGCCAAAAACCAGGGAACCCTGTGTCACCAGATGACACAGAATCCTAGAATGACTCTAGGGAACCTTACAGTGAGTGTGTGCCATCTTACCTGTGCAGAGCTCCCTACCTCACAGTCCCACAAGATTTACCAGGTTAAGTTCATTCACCATTCTGTCACATGAAAACCTAAACCACCTCATCAAGGTATCACACATTTAGGAATGTGCTGCCACGAGGGCACTGTGAGTACCAAGGCACTGCATATATCATTTCCCTTAAATACTAATTTTGGAGTGTGAAATGGCCTCTACATACCCCTGTATTGCAGGAGCACGTGTGCACACACAGGTAGATGAGATGTTTAATAGCAAGGAGACTTCTGCACAAAGCCAATGTATTTCCCCTGCATGTCATCCATGCCTGGCACTGCCAGCAGTGTCACTGGAAATTCCAGATGAAGACCAGACTCTGGTCTACTGTTTATAGGCACTAGAAAAGAAGAATTAATCTTCTGATTGTGACTGGCAGAGAAATTTTGCTTCATTCTTTGTTAGGCTTCTTTTCCACTTGGAAATGATTGGAAAAGTGCAGTGGATATAGCCAAGGGAGTGCCTGTGTTTACATTTGTAGCTGTTCTTGGGCACATACAGCAATAAATTACTCTAATTTAAAGAGCGGCCTTCTGACAACTTCAGAATTATGATTTAGCTCTACAAAGGAAACATATGAACATGATGCTTCCCATGGTAAATCAGCCAAAACTTCATCTCTTTTTGCATGAGGATCCTGCCTGACATAGCTATGTACAGATCCTTATATGGCTTGAGAATGAAGAGGAATTTCACTCTCTATTTTTAGCTGTGCCATAGTTATACCTTTTTGCTTTTTTTTTTAATTTTGCAGTCATGTCACCAGAGCTCAGCTCCTTGCAGTGACGACCTTTCCTCAAGGATCTCAAACATTATGTGACTAAACCTTCCAGGGAAGCATTCTTCTGGTAGAGAAGAGAAATATTAAACAAGGTCTACAGAAGAGTAAAGGAAGATTACAGAGAACCAGTTCTCATGGACAGACACAGGCTTTAGCTTTGCTTGGAGCCAGGGTACATTTGCTTTAAACCCAGCATTATCATAGGCTGAAACCCAGGATTTATATGTTCCCAAAAGACACACCAGTTACTTTTTAGTACAAATAATTTTATAACTCCTCCTCATAAAATTATGCATTAACACTAAAGACACAGACCAAATTATCCAAGAAAAGATGAAGCAGCAGAATATGAAAGAGGCTTTTCCATACTTTCCTGTTTCCTTTTTTCAACCCTCTTTAGTAATTTTAAAAATAGCCCCAAACAGGCCACAAGCTATTGCAGCACCTTATTATGCCACCTTAGAAACACATTTCCAGAATAACATCTACCTTGCAAGTACTTTTGTGTTTTGGCATTAAGAGAAGGAAAAGATTTGTTAGATATTAAACCTCCAGGCATGGAGGCATCCAAGAGGAAACATTTAAAGATCCCTATATTCCACCTCACCATAGATGCTTAATTCTTACTGGTGAATAGTCTCCCTTGGCTGCTTTCTCACAGCTTTCTCACTACAATGAAAAACAGACGCTCATGAATTTACAGTGACACCCAAGATGTCTCTATACTAATCAGTGAGAAATACTTCCAAATACACATTTGGTATAAATTTAATAATACAAATATTGTTAGATTAAAAAAAAAAAAAACAAAAAAAACCCCACCTCCTATAAAAATACTGAATTACATTTTTAAGGGAGTCACAGTTCATATCTGAGTATACAGTCTGGGGGGACTCGAGGGTCCCTTCTTTTCACAAATGCTCAGCTTCTTTTTTTTGGAAATCAAGTCTGAATGTGCTGTGGAAAAATGAGCATTCACAAACAGAAGCATCCCAAAGCAACAGGAACTTTTGAACATGCAGGGCACTGCACAGTCCATACAGTGATAGACCTGATCAGACTGATTGCTGGAACACAGATCCCAAGAGTAAAAGGAAGACCTAATGCTGGGCTTCAGCCCAGGACCTTCTGGACTGCACAGATAGATGCACAACACATGCTCTGTGTGAATAGCACTGAAGAGTTCACAAGCAGAAGTTTTGTGTGCAAATTAGTCCCTGGCCAAGCCATTTTGTTCCTTTTTCCACACTCTCTGCTCATAAGCATGGAATGTCTCAGTGGAAGTGATGGAGAATCCCATCTGGGTATCTCATTCTCATATGAAGACCTCTGGCAGCAGACAGTGTTTAAGAGTCACCCTCTCCTAGTCCTTCTTTGGGATAACTTTGGGAATGTCTGAGCAGTCGGGATACAAACAGGCCTCCATCAAAACCCTGTAAAGCAGTGGTACATTAGTGCACAGTTCTACCAGGCCCATCTCTAAATGTGTAAATGCAATCAGTTCTTGGGTATTACCCAATTCCATTGACCATCCTGCTTCAGTTTCTCAGGATGACTAGGCAGTCTGTGTCTGGATCCAGCCCTCAGTAAGACACTGCTTCCAATTCTAAGCTCCATTTCCCAACCAAGACCTTTCTACGCCCCAGTATTGGCCTTGTTTTCTTCACCTTTGCCTGGACCCAGTGTCACAGACCACCACTGGAACATACCCACCATTTGAAATCTGGTGTTCCATCAGAAGGAGTAGAAGGTATCCAGCAAATAACAGCAGTCTCTTTTAACCACAGCAAAAGTGTGGCTTTCTGCCCTGTTCCTCCTTATTCCCGCTCCTCCTAATGTGGGATTGGTGGTTTATTTGGCCTTTTATGTAATCCAACATTCAGTTTCTGTGTAGCCTCAGTTTTGTCTGCATTCAGCACAGCTTATTTTTCATCATTTCCTCACTGGAGATTAGGATGCTGAAGAATACATGTCAATCAAATGACCTACTTTTTTTTTTTTTTAAGATAGAAACTCCTAAGGGTGAAGTGTAAAACTCCAGTTTAATTAGCAGGCTTGCATAGCTCTGTGATGAGGCTCCAAGGGGATGAGGGGAAAGGGAGCCCTTGTTTCTTGCCTCTGTCTAGACAGTGGCATTGAATCTTTTCCAAAAGCCTGATCCTCAGCAGCCTCTTCACCGACATTTAGTTGAATGAGCAGTTTGCCATGGCCCTGTCAGTGTTTCTCCTGAGATATAAGAATTATAAAAAAACGTGTTTGCTCAACATGCTGCACAAGGCATATGGCTGAGATGCAGTTAAAGCTACAACAAACACAGAAAGCTGCTCCACAGATCAGAACTCCCTGTTTTACAGTTCTACCTGCACATTTACTGCACCTAGACACACACACAGAGCCCCAAAACATGAAAGTAAACGCCAGTCTGCTATTCTAGGTAACTTTAACAATATGGTCTTTCACCTTTAAATATTCATAAGACCATTGGGAAATGCCAGTTTCTTTCACATGCTTGTCGGAAAGACTCAGGCAGCGGCAGTGCTTGTGTGAGATGCAGACAGCCATGGGACACCCAAACAGTCCCAGTGTGCAGGTAGGCTGAAGAATGCACTGCTGTTCTCTGCCATAATTAGCAAAGTTGCAGCTCTTGTCACCCACATAGGTGTATTCTCAGCCAATATGAAGCTAAAAGAACCTTACTGAATAATAGAAGCAGACAAGGATGGAAAACCCAAAGCTGTTCTTGCTGATAGCAGTGAGTGTAGAATCCCAGATTCAAACTCTTTGGGTCTGTGTCAGGCTTTCATTTGTATAACACAGTCTCTCTTTGATTTGATATTCTCTTTCACCTTTAAAGTCTTCATTCCTATAACTCATGCGGACAAAATACTGGTCAATAGTAGCTGAAGCTTTCCTTGTACACAAAGAATGGGCCTGAGTTTGAAATATATGATCCCTCTAGAAGTAGTGTCAGTGAATGGGTTAATTTAAGTCAATCACATCAATTTATATGTTTATTAGTTCCTGTTACCTCCTGGCTGTTGCTGGGTAGTGGAAAGGATCAAACAGATGCTGAGTTAGGATTTAAGATTTCTTCATGTTGCATTTATATGCACTTCCCTTGTGTCATCTGAAGGTTTTAGCAGACTTCAGAGCCATACTAAAAATATGCACCAAAGACTACAAATTATGTAAAGAAAAATGATAATGTTATTGTTTTCTTTGTATTCCATTAATATCCAGGGATGTGGGCTTCACTTTAGGAACAGAGCCCTAAAATACTTGGGGAGATTTACTACAAGAAATGTAATCAAGATGCTGCATGAAAGAATATTGTCAGAGTTTTTCATTGATACAAGCATACAACATTTAAATTGTGTAATTCAGTGGGTTTTGTCTCTCATGGTGGGCATCAGGTCTGAACCTAGCAACAAAATTAGCCTTTTCTAAGTCCTTATAGGCCTGACCTTTGAGACAAAACATTTATAAGCCAAATTGGTTATTGCAGTGGCATTAGAAAATAGTTTTCCATGTTACTAATTACAAAAAGTATTGTATCCATACTAGAGCAAAAAAAACCCCCTCATCTGAACAGGCTGAGAATACTTATGTTGGTGCCTGTTCAGTTCCAGTGCTCTCAGCAGATGTAAAGCAGCTGTACTTTTCTGCTTGTGCGCCAAGAACGTGACTGGAATGGTTTAACCAGAGAAACCCTGCTTCCCTCCTCCGTATTTTCTCTTCCTCTTGGCACCGCCTTCTCATTCTTCTGCTCAATTGTTCCTTTAATCCATGAAAGCAGTGCAATGATGAGGCTCTTTCATGTAGATCTCATTCACACTGGCAATGCCCTTCATCTCCTCACTCCCTTCCTGAGGCACATCAGAGTTTGTGGCTTTGGCTGTTTCACTATTGATCTTCAGTGTGGCGCAGGCTGGTGGGAAGGGGTTTGTGGCCTGTGGTGTGGTACACACAGAAAAGGCAGTCTGAGGACTTTTCCAGGCTCACTGAGCCTGAGAGAACCAAAAGGGATGTACCCAGACCACTGCCTTTCTGCAACCACAGCTGTAGGAAATCTGCTTGGGGGTATTTACTGAGTAGAGCCAGAAGCTGTTAAGACTTAACACGACCATCAATCTGTGACTGTGATCCCTTATCACTCTGATCCATACCTGACCTGTTCCTTGTAGATAATCCACAGAATCATGGAATAGTTTGGGTTGGAAGGGACCTTAAATCTCATCTCACCCCACCCCTTGCCACAGTCAGGGACACCTTCCACTATCCCAGGTTGCTCCAAGCCCCATCCAATCTGGTCTTGGACATTTGCAGGGATGGGGCAGCCACAGCTTCTCTGGACAACCTGCATCTCACCATCCTCTGAGTAAATAATTTCATCCTTACATCTAATCTATACCTCACCTATTTTAGTTTAAAACTGTCCCCCCCATCCTACCATCATCTGCCCATGTAAAATCAAGCTGAAGTGCCCAGAAAGCTGTGTACTCAAGATCCTCTCTCAGCCTGGTACTGTGTTCCACATGAATTTCCCTCCAGATGGCTGCTTTCTGCACCAGGCTTCCTCTCCAGGTAATCAGGACAGGGAAAGGGGGAAGCAAGCAGGAGAGTTTGTTCTAACCCTCTAAAAGGAAAAGAAGATCCTGACTTGCAATACTTCTTAATGGAAAGACACATGGAGCTCAGATTTTCATTTTGGTCATTCAGGCATATCTGTGCTCTCCCTAGTTTTTCTGCCCTGAGAGTCCATTTCCTATCATCTGTCTCTGATGTCTCATGTCTTGTGTTTCCACTGTCTGCCTAAAACACAGCCAACAGGTCAGGTTCATTTGACACATCAAAGCCTCCTTCACAAAGACATTCTATGCACAGTCTGTGTGCACTTTTAAGAGAGTTTAAGGGAGCAGTTCCTGTGGCGTGGGGTAACAAACATCAGTGCTGATGTCCACTGGTCCTACTGTCCTCTGCTTTCCTCTTTCCTGTTCTCATTAATGTCAGAACTTGCTTTGATTTTAGCAAATGTAAAATAATTAATTCTTTGAATCAGCACAATCAGCAGGGCTTTTGCAAAACACTTTGATGCTCAGCCAGGCCGTGAGTTCAGTGTCAGTTCTCTCTCCTCCCACATAAAAGGGATGGATGGACGTGAGGGATGGACTGGGTCCTGTGGAACAGCAGATGAGGATTTTATGGCTGACCCCACTGACAACAGGTATTTAACATAACGCTCTTGATTCTCTCAGAGTATTTGCACATTTGCCATAATTATTCTGTCATTCTCTTCACCAGCTACCAGTTTGATTCTACGTGTTTGTTCTTCAGACCACTGTGGGTATTGTACCTTGTGTACTGTTTTCAAAGCACAAGATGCTCAAATGCACTATTTGCATATGCAAATGTTATGTTTCTATGTGCAAATGACTACAAATCCAAGAACTATGAACATAAATGATAGTGCTAGCAAAGTGATTCTCCTGTTAATCAGAGGATAGATTTGATTCTTCATTGAAAACAAAGCTCTGTAAATGGCAAATTACTGGCAAACATCAGTCTCCAACACCACAGTTGAAGACTTTTGGCAGCTTGAAGAAGAAAGTAAGGTGAGAATCAGAGGCAAATAGAAATACAACTTGATATGGGGGGGAAGAAAAAAAGAGGATAATAAAAAAAGTCCAAGCA
Organism: Lanius collurio; assembly: GCA_020086605.1. Taxonomy (NCBI): domain Eukaryota; kingdom Metazoa; phylum Chordata; class Aves; order Passeriformes; family Laniidae; genus Lanius; species Lanius collurio. Next base: position 793,224 of record JACBWW010000027.1, read on the forward strand.
TTATCATTTCTCTGTGTTTTCAAGTTTTCCCTGTTTTATGATATAAGCAGTTGCAAAAAATCCACTATTTGCTTTCTTTTCTTGGTAGGGGCATTGGTAAAGGAAACTCCAAGAAATAAAAAAGATTTTGAAGACAAAGTCAAGATCTCAGCTATAAATCCATGAGATCCTTCTGTGAAACATTAAGTCAATCACAAAGGAGCTTGACAAGCTCTGAATTACAGATTTATTGAAATCAAATCCACACTGAGGAAACAACTGTGAATATAGCTCATATATCTGTAGTGAACAAAGGCAACTGTCCAGCCACTGTTTTGGTAGATCTGAAATCAAGAGAAATCTTGATTCTGTTAAGAGTCAAATTCAGCTTTGTCACTGTTTTTGTTATTATGTGGGAATTGCTGAGCAGAGGAGGCCAAACCTTAACTGTAAACAAAGTCAGTTCTACTGTTGTTCACCAGAGGAACAGTACTTAAGGATCCTGATCACTGTTTTTAGAATAAACCTCTCTGCACAGAAACCTTCCAAACCCATTTATTTTTCTTAATTAATATTCATGTAATTGTAATGAATGCTCTGATGTTACCTCATTTTTCCAGCTTTAGGTACTTTTCCCTCATAGGTCAAAGTAACAATAATCCTGATATTTGGATGCTGTGAAACACCTTATAAAAGGAGAGGGGTAGTAAAAACAAATCTGCAGTAGACTATGAAGTCCTTTTCCCAGAGTATTTTACCCACTATGGTGTAGAACCTCCTACCTGCAACAAAAATATGCACCAGGTGTTTTGAATATTGACAATTTCATTTTAAACACTGCACCTGCAGAAGCTAAGTGTGATTAGGCTCTTCATAGTATAAACCAGCACTGTCTTTCCTTAAAAATGAACTTTTGTGCTTGAGTTTGTTTCTATCTGCTTAGAAGTGGCTCCATGGAAACACATAGAACCCTCTAAGCTTTAGAGGAAGGTAGGGGGAGTTTAAAAAGTAAAGCTGTTTGAGACTATTGATTTTACAAGTAAGTACTGTGAAAAAAAAGGTGGAAAATGTACTGGGGAAAATGTGGAATTTAAATGAATCCTATAAATAACTTTTACAGCATACACATCTGTACAAAGGCAGAAGGAACAGGGAGAAGTAGATCTTTCAAATTCACTCTAGTTATGGTGTTAGTAAGTACAGTCCTCATTCAAGTGCTGTGTAGAGGCTTGGATTTCTCTATCCTTACTTCCAAATCCTTATAGATTTTCTATATTACATGGAAGATAGGTACAACCAAGTCCCTGCAAATGTAAATGAAACCTAAACCTTCATAAGTGCATTCTTCTCAGCTACATATTTCATGTAGTTCAGAAACCCTGAAGAAATATCATTCAAGATCCTTGTAGCAAAGGTATATGTAGCCAAAAAGTTCTTTACAACTGGATGAAAAGGATGACACAAGCTCTGCTGAGTGAAGACCACACACACACCAGAAAAGCAACTGGAAAAAAACATCCTAAAGTGGAAATAAACTGTAACAGACTAATCCATAACATTAAACACAAACCTACGTCCCTGGATCAGATTTCTCCTTTTTACAAATTCATTTTGTTGCCATCACTTTTCATCTTCTTCCCTCTTTCCCTGTGACACGAAGGCAGAGCCCAACCACCCCTGCACATGCAGAGTCCTCCTGACACAGCCACATGGGTGCAGTTGGTTGCAAATGGGAAGGCAAACTCCAGACATCCCAGTGGAGTTTCCCATCAGCAAATCTGCCTTTTGCTCAAGGATTTTATTTTTCCACATTCATTTGTTGTCATGTTGATGACAACAGTTTCAGAAGTACAGTATGTTTATCAGAAAGATGCATATTCAATTAATATTGCTTTAGGCAATCTTCACTAAAAATCAAGGCTTACAAATCTCTCCACAATTCTCACAGATCAGCCCCCTCCAGAAGGATGTTTCAGCAATATTCCCAAGATAATGCTACCCTACCCTGTAAGACCCTGCCTTGCTCATTTGGAACTTGACTAGAACTTTATTTACAGTCAATCTAAACTAGATACACCAGGAATGGAAACCTAAAATGCTGATCCTTTGATCTGTCATCACAGTTTCCCAGACATTCATTATGAAGCAGTTTGGTACCAATAACTGTTTGAGCCACCTTAAAATAGTCTGTCACTGCAACACAGATATATATTTGTAATTGATACATACACACAACAGCACACACACAGCTCCTGCAACAGAAATACAAACACAAAGCATTTACAAGTTCAGCTTCTCTCCATTATGTCATTCCACATTTTCAATTAGGAGAAGAGATGAATGGGAGGGGGAGGGGGGGGGAGGTTTGGGGTTTTTTCAGTAAAATCTTCAATTCCTGACATTTTTAATTTTAGTCCTAAAGAGCAACCTGATGGGTCATGCCAGGAAAGCAAATACAAGCAGATGTGTATTCATCTCTTCCCAGATCTTCACTAATATCTCATTTTTCTTGTCATTATGTAGCAGAAAGGCTTTGCTGGAACCAAATGCCATTGGGTTAATTAAGTGAGAGCACAAATGTCTTTATGGAGAGCCCTTTTTTTGGAGACCTCCTATCTGTAGCTAATAATGAATCCAACTCACCACAACAATTATCCTTTCAGAGGGGTGAATATTTCCAAATATTTGTGTTGCAGGAGAATTCAAACACATCAAAATTACTTTCATTGGCATTTCAAAAAAGTGTAAATTTCCACCTAAATTATTTGAAGAAGAATCTCACCACTGACTTACAGTCATCATTAAATACACATGAGGGAAATTAAAATGTATTTCTTTCATGTTTTATGACTTTCTTTTTCAAGGTATTAGACTGGAATTCTGCCATTTGTTGAATTCAGAATTGATTAATCTCTCTCTTTTGCTTCTAAGAGAACACACCAGCATTCACACCTCAGACTGGATCAGTCCAAAACCACACCTGCCCTTATCACAACAGAAATATCTTAAAACCAAGTTTCTTTCACCTGTTTTAAGTCATGCATTGGGTTGTAACCCTATTCCTTAATCTGTAAAATGCAGAATATGTAAAAATTCCTATAAAGACTGATCTTGTACTATAGGTTAAATCTCAGTTTTGACCTGATGATCCACTGGGTTTGCCAAAGACCTGACTAAAATCCAGGACCCCGAGGTGTCAGGTAGGGAACCAATCGCTCCAGGCAAACAGCAGAACTGGTTTCATCAGTGCAGACATAGCCTGATAAGCATTCTTAATTTAATGGAGCTCCTGCAAATAAACAAGCTTAATGAAGATTACTCGCTTCCTGGAATTCATTGTGCTGCTCCAATTTAATGCTATCACTTCCATAAGAGGCTGTGACAAAGTCTCAAAAAATAAAATATGCAAATTCAGACACTTCAAAGGCTTTTATTTTAATTGTGCAGAAGGCAGAACAGAACAAGAGCAACTCCACTAAAAATGGAAAAAGCATGAGAGGGGAAACTGATACATTTCCATCATTGCTTTCAGCTCTTTAAGAATTACTCTCAAGTACACAAGTTCTCTGAACTACCAGTTCCCCTGAACCAGTGCAGCTTTCAGGATGGGTTTGCTGAACTGCAAGAAATGTCCACAAAAAGAAATTAAGACCTCATAATACTCTCTCAATTTTGGTTTTATTGCAACTACTGAGTTCTGCCTCAGTTTGCTGAAGTTTCTAAATACTATAATTCAATTTTGGATCACATTCAACAGAATCTGTGACCAGTTTTTAGTCATTTTCAAACAAACCTGGGCTGAACTGTGGCTTGGCACTGCAGCCAGTGGAGTTTAGTGGTTTTGATAGAATTTTGCCCCAATTTGGGAGTTCTTTTGAATCAGAAATGAATTCAACATGAAAAATTCAGATCTGGGCCAGGATTTGTGGGTATTTGGATCCACAGTTGTGGTTCTGGCCCAGTTCTAAACAGACTTAAAACCACAACTCAAATCAAAACTGAAAAAAGTACATGCAAAGCCAGCCAAGTACAACAACCAGATTTTACACAATTCCCTTAGTTTAACAGTTTTACAGTGGATGTTTTAGGCCATTTTGCATGTACTCATTTCTCTCTTAGTCTGCCACAGGACTGTGCAATGACTTTGTATCAAATGAAAATTCCATTAATGAATTCAAAATAAGTTTTTAGAACTTCATTTTATTTTTCCTGTACTACATCTGAATTGATTTGGGATAAGAACATTCCTGAATTTGCTTTATTTAGCAAACCATTTTACCTCTGCAAACAAGTTCAATTCCAGTAAAAGGACTAAGAAGTACCTCCTCAATAATGCTGAAATAGCCAGGTGAGGAACTGTAATGTTAGAGACTTAGGGGGAGTTGATAAAAACTAGTAAAATAGCATTAAAGCAAACAAATTATTTCTTACTTTCTAGCCTCAGTTTCTGATATAATTTTGGACATGTTATCTTGTCCAAAACTGACATGGAAAATACCAGTTTACTGTGTAATCCATTCCAGTTTCAGCTGGAGGTAAAACCTCTTCTGACTCATTTGAAACTATCCCAACTTCGTCCTGAAATATCAGGATGCACTCAATATAATAAACATCTGTAAAAGCAGGTACTGAAGGTACAGGGGTTGTTTGGGAAAATGTAGACTGGAATATAGCAGTAATCACTGTTATGAACAATGAATTAATTGGTCTCTTAATGAAATCTCATCAAAAAAAAAATATGAAACCAAATCAGACACTGATTTTTTCCTGACACAGTCCAGTTTCTAGGACAGGAGAGCTCCCACCTCATCTTCAGATCTGTTCCTTGATTCTAAAGAGTACTTAAGAAATTAAAGGGGTTTGGGGAGGGTGTGTTCTCCTAAAAGTAAGACTTTTCTGGCAACCAATTTTTAAGCAGAATTTTTCTAATATCCTTTTAGCACCAGGGCACCAGAAACTTCTGACACACCTGAAGGGAGTCCAGGGGTAGAACTTTCCCTGCCTACAACATTTCAGAAATGCAGCTGTTCTGCAGAGTATTTCTCAATGCACACTTTGTTTTTACTTAAGGCTGTAGCTTGCACTGAGCAACATCATGTCTAGGGAAAGGAAACTGATCTCCTTCCAGTATTCAAAAATATTTTCTTTTTAGGTTCTTAACTCCCTCAGTGGTTAATACTTATAAAACAGCTCAGGGAAAAAAATCATAGAAAATGAGAGATTCTTTGCTGAAGGGCCTCACACCCTGGGCCTTCTTGGTTTACAGTGTATGCTTGTATTAATATTTATCTAGAAGAAATGAAGTGCTGCTATTACTGAGCACAAAAAAAATAATTCTGAAACACATGTTTTCCCCAAACATTATTTTGTAAGATGATGATACTGTTTTGTTTGGTGTGTAAATTCAGCCATTGGATGTAAGATAATGAAAAGCAGCTCAAACTCCTTTGCTTTTAATTTACAGGTACTTTCATGAGGCAGAGGCCCCAGTTCTTCAAGCTATTCTGCACAGTTTGTCAAGCTGAACAAGAAACAAGATGAAAAGTAATATCAGGATCTTTTAATTCTGTACAGTTAGCTCCCATATAGCATTTTTAAAACTCATTTGAAGAGATTCATTACAGAGTGGAAGAAATTTCAAGAAAAAAAATTAAGAGCAGGTATGAAAAGGATTCAGGAGAATCTATAATTAAAGCCACATGCAGAACTAGAGCACAGTGTTCTTGTGCTTCCTTTCAATAATACTTCATAACCCTAAGGATATTATCTCAGTCAGGGGTCTGCTGAGCAGGACAAAAGAACATCCATATCCCAAACCTCTTTAAAGTTTGTGTTTGGCAGGATAAGACAAGGGAGTGATCTTCAACACTATTTTGTGTTCAGGGTGTGGGCTTATAAAGACATATGGAACTAAGAGCCAAGCCTTGTGCTTTCATGAAGGGAGATTTAAGAAAAGAAAGACTCTGGGGAAAAAAAATGAAACCCAACTGGCTACATCATAACATGAAGAATTTGGAGCACTTTTTAACCAACACAAAGTTCTAGGAAGCTTGGTTGTATTCCTGGTTTGTGGGTTTGCCTGAGCAAAACACCTGCAAACCATGTAAGAGCCAGCTTATACCCATCAGCTATCCCTGACCCTGCCCTTTTGTTTTTACCTTTGTGTGAAATGCCTCGATAAATTCTGTGACACTACCTGTACATCCATTGGCATCAGTAAAAGAAAGGGATACTCTCACCAGAGAGGATGAAAGAAGCATGGGAAGAAATAAATCTTTCTGAATTTTCTTTCTGAGTTTTTGAGAGTCGATAGGAGTTTCTGAGTGCAACACAGGCACAAACACTGTGATTCTGCTGAAACACGTTTGGTGAGCCATAAGAGATGCAAAAAGGGGAAGAAAACAGTCCTACCATTAGAAAATACGAGAAAGCATAATAAAGAGACACAGGGATGGAAAAAAAAGATGATTCAGGTTGCTTGAATATCAAAGATTCATATGTCTTGGTTAAGATTCGATATTCACAAAGTACTTTTTAAACTGCCAGTTCCTGGAGAGAGAAAACACAGCTGATTTAAAGAAAGCCTGGTGCAGCTGGGGCAGCTCTGCTGGGGTGCGGCGCTGACACCCAGAGCGGGGTCCCTGCCCCGCACGGACCGCGGCGCGGCGGCAGCTCCGGCCGGAGCCGGGCCGGGCACAGCGGCGGGCGGGGCTCGGGGCGCTGCCGCGGGCGCCCCCGCGTGGGCAGCGAGAGGGGCACGGAGCACATCCCGTCCTGAGGCTTTAAACATAAAATAAAGCATAAAACAAACGCTGGCGTTATGATGTGTTTGATCAGTCATGTGTGCCAAAGGCTTTTCCCAATGAATGTTTCTGTACACTTCTTTCAAAAGGAATCAGCTCCCTTCCAAACACCTGAGGGAGAGCCACGTTTCCAAAAATGCTTCTGATAAAGTCAGCATTTACTGACAAATTCTGATAAAAATCTGGACATTTATGTGGGTTCCTAAATGGCACACAAGTTCTTTATCTGAATTTTGGCCCTGGAAGTCCCATGTTTCAGATACAGTGGGATCAGCACAGGCACTCACTTCTGCATTCTAATCCTTGCCTACAAGTAGTGTATGATTGATATCTCAGGTATGTATTAAAATAGATGGAATTTGACTGTCTTGAATTTCCTTTTGGAAAAGGATCATGTCCCTGGAACTCCTAACACCATGTGTTTGTGTTAGCCCAGCCCTTTTTCTGTTATCAGCAGAGGGACATGTGAACATGGAGCTGCATCAGCCTTCCATGCCTGCTCTTTCTACAGATTATTGAGATAATTACTGGACAAGGACAAAAGGTTCTTATTCACTAATCTGGCATGCTCAAGAATGTGATCTACAAACAAAGAAAAATATAGATCTGTACAACTGGAAAACTTCCCTGGCTTCCATTCCATTTCTGAAACTCCTTTTGTTTCCTTATCTCTGCACTTTCAGTGTCAGAAGTTTATGACCTATCAATCAATGAAGTATTAAGAGTAACTATTAAGGACACATTTATGTGAGAACCATGTGTAGCTCTTGGCATCGTTTATGGCCTCAGCCTCCCTTTGAGCCCACTCATTTCTCTGGGAGCATTTTACTCTTGGAAGAATGGCCTACTGTCAAACTAGTCATTTAACCATTGACAGAATGCCTGCTTCTCCCATTTTCAATTTGTGATCTGTGTAGGAATAACTGCTTGATTCAGGCACTTCTGTGGGCAGATGGCTTTACCAAATGAATCATTAGTGGAGAATGAAATTTAAGCACAAAAATCAGCAGAGACACACCAGAATTTGGTCTGGTGCTTCTTCCTAAAATGAGGGATAGATGCTTTGGCTCTACAGCTGGTCTTGCCCATGGGATGAGGGGATCTTGCAGCTCATGGCTTCATTCAGTAACATTTTTCTCCTAACCAAATCCTGAGACTACTGGTCTTCCCATAAAAAAAGCAGAGTTAATTCCTGGAGCTAATACAAGTTTGGCCATAAATTTCAAGAAGGATAAATTTTCAAGACTGTCATCTGATTATTTGATTCTTTAGCCCAGAAGAGAGCAGAAGTAGGGAAGGTTGACACAAAATCTGAGATCTAAATAGGAGAGAAAAAAATTGATTAAGATACTACAAGGAGATTCAAAAGACCTAGTCTCAGATTTCCTAGCTAATCTAAAGAATTAAATTAATCATGATTATCTTCATAATCTCTAATCTCACCACTTTACCTATTTTGTCTGGTTTATTTCTGAAGGTTGATTAAATCCCAAAAGCAAGAATTGGTTTTACTCCACAGGGGCACAGAACACATCTATAGGCATTCCTTGCTCTAAAATCAATGAAATGACAAAGATCATAATAAAGATATAAAATCAGATCACATTGTATTCACATGTTTGAATATTCTGAACTTTTGTATGTTTTAATTTTGGATTTACATTTTGGAATTCCAACACCGATTTTAAGTACTGAAAGCCTGGGGACAATTTCAGGGTTGCAAAATTTTCTGAGAAGAGTAGACAAGAAATGCAAGAGGGACTGAAACAAATGACTCCAATCACAATGGAAGTAAGTAATATTTAGCTTTGCTTTCTTAGTCTTTTCTCCCTGTGGTTTACCTTCATGGCCTCCCTCCTACCTCACACTCTGCAGCACTGCGATTCACTCAGGCTGGAACAACGTGTTTGAAGGGCATGAGGGGAGAGAGGAGAGGGGGAAATGGAGAACATGAAAGCAGCAACAAAGCCACATCTCCTCCTGTGATTACAAGAGGCAGAAGATCAAATATGAGCTTTAACAGTAGCAAACTCAGGACCAGACTTAATAGTTGCAAATTGTTCCAAGTGCTCAGCATACCAATGTGCAGCAACATTCAGAAATTAATTTAAGGAAAACCTTCTAAAGGTGGGGGGAACCCACCAGAGTGATAATGCATCATGGAGAGCTGTCACAAGAAATGAAAGTACAGCAGCAATTAACAGACACAGTACTAAGCACTGTGCCACTTTCCCCATTTTAATTGTACTTCATCTTAGTCAGAAGCTAAACTCAAACTGAACTCTGTTGGAGATGGCAGAATTGACTCATTTTGAAGAACACAATGGCCTAACAGTTAACTTCTACTTTTCTAACAAAATAAAGAGTAGGAGTTGGAGAAATGAAATGCAGGAAGAACTGGGAGTAGCGATGGCTCAGAATAATTTGCTCAGAACAGTGTTCATGTTCTAAAGGAAATCCTTAAACTCTAATACACCTCCCATTGCTCTCTATTAAATGCTTTCTTTACATTTACACCTTAAACACTGTTGAGAACTCAGCTGTTCCTGAGGATCAGGTACTTTTTAACAGGGTTCTTCTCTTGTTGGCCAGAGAGCCTCCATTCTCTTGTCCCTCCTGGAGAGCCAGGCACAGATCCCATGGCAACCCCCCTGGGGCCAGACTGCCAAGTCTATGAGTGCAAAGGGCACTTTGGTGGTGTGCAGGCAGCAGGATGGATAAATCCATTGGAGCTCAACAGGCAAAGCACTGGAGCCCTACAGCGAGTATGTGACTCGCCCTCCCCCATTTCTACCCTCACTGTACTTGGCCTGACTTCATGACTCATGAGGGCTTTTTTGGTGATGAAACACACAGTTCTGTCTTCTCAGTCTGTTTTTCTCCTTGTTTTTGAGGTTGCAAATGTTGTGAGACAGAGCTGCTTACTGCATAGTACCTACCAGAGGGTATCCCAGCATTTTGTTCTGTCTGTGGGTTTCTGTGGATGAGGGGATGCAAAGTGCAAACTAGACTGGACAGTTCTGAGGAGCAAGATTCAGTTCCATGTATTTAGAGGAGTTCCTCAGCAAAGAGGAACTTCTTCCCAACAGATATGATTTTGATGAAGAGATAGCTTTTCCTTTTGCAATGTGACACTGATCTGTTGAAGTTTTTAAATCCAAGATTAACAATTATTCTTCTTGACACAACATTGTACTGTTTTTAGCTTTCAACGGGATTTAATAACCAAGAAGAAAAGAGGAGAAAGAATTTTTGGCATATTCTGACTCCTCACACAAAACAATAACTGTTTTGGCATCCAGAGTTGTCGGCTCCAAACTGAAATGTAATTTCACTTATTTTTACATATTGCTGGAGGAATTACCATTAGCTCCAACAAGCTCAATAAAAAATAGTGCCAATATGAGATCTCCCACTGAATAGAGAGTAGGTATGTAGATAATGTTCAATGTTCACATTCACATCATCACATTGTCCAGGAACACCAAGAATGACAAGCCAGACCCTGGCATTTCTGCTATGAAGTGCAGTGAGCCTACATCTTTTCCATATTAAACCCTTCTTGCTATCTTTTTCTCCTTATTTCTTTGTCCCTAACAGACCTTAGGGTGTCCACATCTTCTATAGCAGAAGCACAAATAATATATAGCTCCTAAACCAAACCTGTTTTAATGTAGTGATGTGCTTCCAGGATTTAGATACCTGACCAGTTTGATCAAAGAGCCATCTCTATGTAAAGTCCAGTGGATTTTAAATCTAACACTTTGCCACTCCTAAAACCCCATACAATCTAAGTTAGTGAGTTCCTAAATACAAATAGTAAGCACACAAGCAACAGGAGTCATAATTGATGCCAATGCCTATTTAAAACAAGTATTGAAAATTGAATAATTTCTTCATTATGATTTCTGCTGTCCAGAGAATGCAGAATAAGACAACACAGATCAACCACCCAAAGTCCATCATTCTCTCAGTATTTAATAGCCCAGAACAGTCCCCCAAAGAAGTACTAATTCTTCCTACTGACTATTTAGAACCTAATTTGTCTGACACCATGTTTTAACCCTGACTCGTGTGATTTTTATCATCATTGTTTTCATTTAAGAACAAAACACCAGATATCAACAAAGCAAAGAAAGAATGTTTCCAAGAAGGGAATGAAGAATGATTCAGAGTAGAGGAGGTTTGAGACTGGCCCTGTTCAGAGCCTTGTGAGCAACCACTTAATGGCAATGACATGAAGAACCCATAAAGGTCAGAGTGACCATCAAATGTCAGTCACAGCCATTCCACTGGACCAGTTCCCAAGGTTGCTGACTCATTTTTTTTATTCAAGCAAAACCAAAGTCCTGTGGGGGGGGAAACTGTGTTTCTGGCATAAATATTAGACTGAGAGTAAAGAACTGGTTTCAAGTCACTCCTTCACAAAGAGAATTCCTGTCTTGTTTTGGCATAATCACCTGAGACCACAACTAGAATCAGGTCCTGATGATTACAAATGAAGAACCATTTGACTTGTACCTTTACTATCCTTAACTGAGGTCCATAAATGACCCAACTGAAGTGTAAAAATCCCCCAGTACTTTGAGCTTTTTGGTTTAATTCTCCGTTCAAGACTTACAACAAGCCTGGACAGAGTAAGAAATGTACACCAAGATCTGAGACACCACTACCTGCAGAAGAAAAGCACCCATTGCACAGTTAAATAAATTCAAAATAGTCCCATCATTACCAGATGATGCTAGACAGCCTCCTTCAGTGAAATTATTGCTATTGTGTTTCCCATGGAGAATTCAAAGTAAGAACCAGATGTCTCTTACTTTTCTTTAAATTCAAACCTAAGTGAAGTGACAGGTGATTAAAAGTAAAGGAGCTATTCTGAGATCTCTCATACAGTGTATGGAAACCACTTCCTCTGCCTGCAGGTGCTTGCATTGATTTCTCACACAGACTATGACCAGTAATTATGCCACTGTGAAAAGAAAGAACAAAAGCACAAAACCCTCAGCCACCTCAAAGTACAATTTTAAAGCTAAGAGAAACTTTTATTACAGATTTCTCCAGTGCAATCCCTGGGATTTTGTCACTGTCACACCAATAAAGTCAGAACAGAACTACCACCAATCCTTCCAGAACAGTAAATTTTTAGCAAGTGTCAGCTGTAAGAAGATTAAATATGACCAAGGTATGCTGCAGTAGCACATCTCCAAATATCATCCAACTGGGCTTCTTTTTTTTCCTTGTATTTGAGCTCTAACCATAAAGTGTAAACATGTTCCGAGTCAGGCAGCAGGAACTCTGATGATGGATATCAAGGACAAGCTGCTGAGCCCAGAGTGAATTAGATAAGGAAAAGCTGGGTAGGGTTGGCCACCTTATCAAACTCATTAAGAAAATTAGCAAAGGAAGTAAAAATCAAGGAAGTAAAGAAATTCTATATCCTGTTAGAACTTTCTCCCTCATCAGAGTGGGGCTTTTGAAGAGAAATGTGTAACCAGAGGAGCAAACCCCATGGTGGTTTTGCTGGTTTTGTAGCAGTAAGTGCATATGATTAAGAGTTTGTTGTCCCCAAAATCTTTTGTTTTTGCAGCAGATAAAAAGCATCCAGATGTCACCAAAAATATCTGCCCCGTTCCGTACACTGCACTGTACGTCACTCTCACATGCTGCTGAGTTTGACATGGATTCAACAACCCAGCAACAGATGGTTCAGTTCTCTGCTTCCAGGGTGCGAGTTTAATGCTTTTTTTAGGAGGTATTGGGGCAATTCTTCTCTGCCTTTTATTTAGACTAGAAATGAAATTAATTCACTGCAGAAATACTTAAAATACAGAGGATATCAGAGATTGGTAATTAGTTTTTTGGTTTTTTTTTTTAATTCTCAGAATTTATTAGAGTTTTTATTCTTTTTTTATTTTAAACCTAGCAGCCAGAATTCACTGTGGCACTACCCTTCCAGGGACTAGAATTTATTTCTGGAGTGTAAAGCAACCTGTAAATTTATGGGTGCTATATAAATAAATAATCCAGTACTATTTTTGTAACTCCAAAGCATGTTGGCTTTTTCAAGTTCACATGATGAATCTGGAGTTGGGCCCAGGATTTTTGGAACAACAACTTACATATTGTTGCATTAGTGCAAGATAATTCTATGGGTGCAAAGACATTGAAAACTTAAATTCTTGAGCACAATGGTGGCTGAAACATTCAGTATGGAAGGAAATACCTCTTCCCCAAACAACGTGTTCTGGGGTTTAGGCTTTAAGGTTTTTTCCCCTCTGTTTGAGGTTTATTTTATTTCATTGCACTGGTAGAGGGTTTTAGGATATCACAAGGTCACTGTTTATGGCAAATCATCCCTCTCTGCATAAGAGGCATAACTTAGACAACTGGATTTAATTATTTTTGTTTGTTGTTTTTAGGTTGGTTGGGTTTTTTTGTGGTTTTCTTGTTTTTTGTTTATGCAGAGGTAAGAATTTAGATTGCCTCCTTCATTAATTTCCCCAACAAAACGGCAAACCTCTCTTTGCAGACTACCAAGGGGCTACATGAACTGACACCAGTTATAACTTCCCCTGGCAAATACTGAGAACTTGATTCTTTCATAATTCATAACGGTATAAAACAGAGATAAAGACAAGAGTTTTGGTGATGTAAAAGTCACCTTGGTACTTTTACAAAAAAGTATTACTGAAGCAATGATATGTGAAAAAGGAAATCTGAGAATTACCAGCCTACAAGAGACCCTCTGAGTTCCTCTCCTTTTGTTATAAATACAAAATGCTGAGTTTATTTTATTTATTTGAATATTTCCCTTCCAGAGTACACAGCTGAGGGACCAAGAGTGCTTTCTGCTGAGCTATGAATATCTCAAATTAATTTTCCCCTTAGCAACATTCACTGACCAAATTAGAAGACTTGCCAAGTTTTCTCTGGCAGGTGATCCTGGTAGGTGCTGGAAGTCGTATTTCCCTACAAGGTTACTATCACAACATGCTTTTCTAAAATGTTTGCCACTACCTTGCTACAACTGTCCAGTTCCTTTGACAAAGAAGCCATATCAACATTTTTGTAAAAGTAAGAATTTGGATTCAACAGAAATTCAGGACTTAATCCTAGAGATTTGACTCACATTAATATTCTTATTGGCTTTTCTCTGTGACTGAAATACAGCTACACAAGGTACTGTGGTCTTTAGAGAGGGAATAAGGGTATTTCTCATAACTAGTCCCATCTAAATCTCAATGCACACTGTGCAGATTCCTTCTACAGTCAACAGAAATAAGAACATCTGGAGAAAGTCAGCACAGATAAGGCATCTCTGACAGCAATCCCAGGATACTTTAAAATATCACTGTAGCCAGTTCTCTGTCCTTGACCTTAAGAAACCACTCAAAGTAAGGATTCCACCTCATCCTCCTCCGTTCAGAGTAAACTCCCAGGTTCAAGGTTTCCCATTCATTATGGCAAGACATTATACAGTCCATAAATTAAAGAACAATTCTGAACTGGCTAATATTACAATTAAAATAATTTTCTACCTCCCTATCATACAAAGCAGATCTAGAACATTCTAAGGAAGCTAACAAAACACATCACTTGAAGACCTGCAGGTAAACCACTGTTTCTAAACAACTTCACTTTCTAGACAATGCATTTCACTACCTACAGTAACTTAGGCTGCATTCATCTGTTTCAGAAATTCTTGTACTCACTTTCAGTTTAAAGCTGAAACACCATTTTTTCTGTAGTCAGTGTTGCCTCTGGCTCCATGTCATACTGTCTTACTCAAAAGCCGAATCAGATGTGAAAAACAACTCAGTAATTAACCAGCAATTTGTATAAGAGATAAAATATCTTCATAGTAGGGGTATAATGAAATCATTATTGAAAGCTGTCTAAAAGCACTATGTGAAAGTAGAGAGAAAGATGTTTGACCTCAGCTATACCGATTTCACAAATAAAGCCTTAATAATAGGCTGCAATCACACTTGGCTGGGCATTATTTCCCAGACACGCAAGGTCTGCATTACAGGGCCAGAAGCAATGACTCACTGCCAGCTGCCGTGATGGCACAGGGCAGCTTGTTATTCTGTCATAAGTTGTTTCATGCACATTGTAAAAGCTTCTAGACATCTGATCCCTCAAGAAAACATTCCCTGTCTATAAGCAAAAAGGTAGGGAGCTTTGCCCAATTTCTGAGATATCGTTTAAAGCTCATTTTTGAAGGTGAGCAAGAGAATCAAATTATCCTTTACTCAAAGATGTCTCAAAAGATACCTCTTTAAAGGCACAAGTAATAAAGGAGGGTTGAATGCTTTCCACCCAAAGGCCACACAGACATGTGTGTTTGATGTTACGAGTACAGCCACAACCCCCAGCACTGCAGGCTGCGATCACTGGGCACTGCTGGACTGAAAAACAAACTCCCAGTGCTAAAGGGCTGCACAGCTTTTCTGCCCCAGACCCTGTCTAGCTCCTCAGCTGTCCAAATTCCCACCAGCTGCAAGGAGAAAATGGAAAGTGAGCAGAGTCTAGCATTGCTAAGACAACTGATGATCTGTGTCAGTAAGCCCTTATGATCATTGCCACGGTTTAGAGACTTTCTTGTGTTTATGCCTTCTTGCCTTCAGATTGTATCTGCTATTTTCTCTTGTCTTACAGGCATGACAGTGGTGACCCTTTTAGCAAAAGGCACAGGTTTATATGACGCTCCAAAAGTTTGGAAATGCACAAGCAGAATTTAACAATTGACTAAAAGCTTATACAACTTTTCTGAACATCTTCATTTTTGCTACTGTTATCTGAGTTTCTCAGAGATTGGCTTACCTCATGAGATTTCCAGGATTCCTCATTTCTAAACTTCCTGGAGATAAGCCTCTTACCATGCTAACTCTGCAAAGTCTGCTCCTGGATAGTGCCCAGACTTTTAGAGGAGCAGCCAATGTTGGACATATTTTGCAATAGCTTCTTAAACATTCAGAGGGAAATCAGCAATATTTCTTGTTCTAAAGCGATGAGGGTCTTAGTTTTTCTGACATGTATCATCTGGTTCTTCAGTCTGCTCTTTGCAATAAGTAAGACAGGAGTCAAACTTCAAACACACACTGCTGTTTTCAGTAGTTTTAACCATTTCTCATTTCCCACTGACACTCTCTGCAGATCACATACGGTGTTCACACCTCCTCAGTACCTTAGAAAAACTGAGTGAGTGAGATCTAGTAGAGTTGAAAAGCTTATACGTAAATCTTTCTACAGAGGAAAAAAATCACAGATAAAAATTTCCTGCTTGAGGGTACAAGTTAACCTCTACATGCCTGAGGTTAGGACAGACGGCCCTTTTGGAGCATAAAATTCCAGGATTGTCTGGTTTAGGGTTTTTTAGGGTTTCCTTGCAACTTTTTTATGTGGGACTGGCCACTGCCAGAGGTATGTATTGGACTAGATGGCCGTAGCCATGACAATATAATGGTACACTTCCTGTCTTAGCATTACAATTAATTAGTTTTATCTAATATTCTGTCCCCTCACATTATAATAAACTTCAAAACTTTTAGCTGCTACAAGAGAAGTTGTTCTCCACAGTCAGCAAGAGTACTTGTCCAGTAACTAAAGTTGGACATCACTTAACACTCTACTATTACAGAAAACAATTACACAGTGGGTGAGTCATATGTGGGATTTGAAGATTGACTTTCTGCTTAAATTCTTCAGAACTAAGGAACTTGAAGCAATAGTTCTGCAGATTTCTGGAAAAGTACTATGAATGTTCCAGCCTGAAATTCTAACGAAATAAAGGAATTCTGCCTTACTTTTAGTGCATCTTTCATAGTGCTCAGATTGAAGATGTAGAGGAAGCAAGCTGAGGAGGAATGTTTCTGACAAAAAAGGACAATTGTATCTCTGCGAAATTGCGTGTGACCCAATTCAGAGCACAAAGCACCAGGAAAGGCAAAGACAGCTGAGACAGCAAATTCTCAATCTCACTTTGGAGATTTTCCTGAAGGTAAAAGAGAGAATAAGATAGAATGCAGGAGAAAAAGATAATGAATTAAATTACAAAAATTGTATGTTTGAATCCTAATAATGAAGCACTGAGATACACCTTCACTTAAATGAGGAATTCATGCTGAAGAATCCCACATTAGCTATTCACAGCAGCTGAATGTCCCAAACTGTAAGTACAACCAAGTTTATGTAATAACATTTATCACACATTATTTAGACAGATATCCCAGTCTCATTCTGAGATGATACAGAATAGTACAAATCACATTTCATTACAAACACTGCTATAATATGGAAATCCAGTTAGAGTTATATAAGTATAAATAAATATTGTGAATGGAACAATTAGAAGAGCAACATATCCCTAAGCTTCTCCACATCAAAAATATAGTAGACATCTGTTTGTATTTGAACACACACTGAAAGCAGCTCCTTAAAGACCCACAAATTTTGCATTAGCAGCTATATAAACTTTTAGGCTGCAATGTTTGCTGTGTTTAAACCTGGCATTGATGCACCTAGAAACAATAATGAGAAAATAGAGGCACATACTGACTGCTCACCTGCTTCTGACCTCGGGTGGAGTTCTGCTGGAATAAGGTGAAGCATTTCAAGGTATGAGCCAGATTGAGTCTGAAGGTGCCTTCATGTCACATATGCACTCAGATAAGGTTCTCAGAGATTGCTACAAAATTTAAAAGGCTTTGTAGTGTGAATGACAGATGATGGCACATCATCTTAGCATTTACTGTCTTTGAAGTGATGTGCAGAGCCTAAGATAATAGAATGATAGTAAAGTGATCTCCAATAATGCTTCAGAATCAGGACACAAAACATTCTGTCAGAGGCTCAGTTCCTCTGCAATACAGGGGGACACAGTCCAAGCAACATCAAACAGGAGAACAAGTGGGAAACTACTCCTTGCTTCCTTTGGTTTCTTAATAACCAGAACAGCCTAAGCAGACATAAACAGTGTTTGCCTAAAAGCAAATCACTAGAAAACATATATGACTGAGGACAACTTTTTGTTAGAGTTGTGCTAATTCTTCAATGACTATGTTAAAAGAAAGATCATTATTCAATCTGCCTTCTAAAAGACAAAGAACTTCAGCCAACCATTGCAGTTATACTGCTCTCACAGTTGGAAAAACACTGAAACGCAGAACGTGTATTGATCAGTAACATTTTCATTTTCAGAAACATTAACAGTAGTTGCCGCTTTAGAAGGGCTGTAGCCCACAGTGAATGTAAAATATCCTTGCATACATGAACTAGCAATGGCAAAGACATGCCATGTTTACCATTAGATGAACTTCTCATCCCTATGTCCCATTAACCTGCTCTCCCATTCTCTGTGGAATGCTGTTGGCTTATATCACAAAGGATATCTTTCCCCATAAGGCCAGAGCTCTGTTTATTTTTCCAAAGTGTCCTATGAAAACATGAAGTATGTCTTAAGCAAGAGCACAAATTCATCAGAATTTTGTGTCCAGACAGTTGATAGTTTTTGTTTCAGACAGAGGTAGGATCTCACTGCTAGAATTCGCATTCTCATTACTAATAAAATACTTCTGTGGTTGCTTTGCTGCTTGCAGCACTGTCAGCCTTTTTCTTCTTTTGTTTTGTCTCTCAAATGTACTGTCTTTTGCCACAGTCATCATTGTTTTGTAATTTTAAGATAAATTCATGAAACTTAAAGTGACTCGTAAGATCTCCTCAAGGTCAAAGCTAAAAGGAGTCCTAAACAGAGATAATCCTTCAGGACTGACATGGCAGGGAGTGTCTCAGCACTGACAGAGGCAGGGAGCAATGGGAATTTTTATACTTCCCAACAGTACTGAAGGTTACTTCACGATTTCCTAATTCGGATTTTCCAGGAAAAAAGACTGCCAAGTGTGAAAAAAAAAACCAACTTCTACTTCGGCCTGGTTTCTGGTGTGGTAAGCCAGTGTGAATGGTTCATTAGCCCTCGAGAAGTCCAGTGGAATGTGGTGGAACAAATCCTGAAGGCAGCTCACAGATGAGGAATGATGTTACACTGGATCAGTGTTACACGAGCAGAGGTAAAGAATGGGAACTATATTTCGCAAAGCCTGAAATTTTTTTCTATGATTTTCTCAGGTATTTTTTTTCCCCTCTTCTAACAACAAGACTTTCTCAGTTTCCACTTCTCTTTGGAAAAAAAATACCATATTTATTATGCCAGTGACCTGACTGATCACAACCCAGCTAACCACATTAAATCAGTACAGATTTTACCATGACAAAAATGTATCCAAATTACTTTGTGTGTTTATTTATTTCAAATAAAGAAAAAGGCAAACTGGGTAGTTCAAAATTTGGCTAATACTATGATGAACTGATTTTCTGCATCACTTATGTAATGAGTAAGTAATAAATATTATTCTCAACTACTTTGAGAGGAAATGATGGTGGGAAGTAGAGGAGACCAAAAGAATTTAAAACTCCAAAATAAAAAGTTCTAATCCGATATGCACTACAGCTCAATCTGATCAACTGCTGAGGACTTTATAACAGAAGCAGCGTCTTCATCCTGGAGATTATCCTCCTCTTCTTACATATAGTTCTCTTCAAGGCACCTTTTTGTCACACAAAAAATGCCTTGATTGATAATGAAATTCAGTGACAAACCTGTGGGTTCTCCAAAGACAGATTGCAACTTTTGGAGAATTATCGTGTCTCCTAAAATGTGAACACAGACTGTTTTGCTCAACAATTCAAAGAGATGTCAGGAACATGGTAGGTTATGCATACTGTTTTCTTTTGCATAACACAGACTTCTGTAACATGCAGGAGATCTCTCATCTTAAAATTAATTTTTAAATTATTTTTTTCCACAATTCAGCACCATATTTCAAGTCATTTAAAAGACACAAGGCACTTAAATCCCACAAAGAATTTCAGTAACATGCTATGATACCTTGTAATTTATGAGATTCATATGACACTCTTTGCACTATGGAAACAATTTTACCAAGCTTGCATACGAAGTGTGATCTTTCAGTATGACAGTGCTCTGGTGTTCTCTGTCAGAAAGTAATGTTTGTTTGGGGATTTTTCCTCAGAATTAAAATAAAATTGACAGAATACAGTGATGCAAGGAATCAAAAAAGATCATCTTTTTACCTTCAAAGAATCTTCAATCTAACCCCTAAGTCTACACTTCTGACAAGGAAAGGGAAAAGGTGGAACATATCATCATGGTGACAATGAAAGGAAATGGATTGTTAATATGAAATAGGTCACCTTTATGACAGCTGCAAGTGAATGACAGATGTCTCAGAGAGATGTTTCACCCTACAGATGTATGAGTGACACATGAAAATTTTCCAGCAGAAGCTGCTTGCATAAAAGTCAGAGAACATAATGGATAAGTGGTATCTGACCTTTACAGGGGAGAAAAATGGAGAGGGATTGTGCAGCTGACTGGTACTTCAACAAAAACAAAAGTTAAAAGTTCAAACTGTACTACAGTCATACTGGGGCCTGTTCTTTTTCTTGTACAAATTACTGCTCTCCCCATGACCTCCGAGATAACAGCACCTGAAGTGAGAGGTACAGAACAGATGGAAACAGTTATGGTTTTTCCCTAGGACTCTGCAAGTAAAAACATTTCATTTTCTCCCATTTTTTTAATGAGTGGGTGCATCACATACTGTCTGTATAAACAATAGTAATTCCAGTTCTTGCTCACACATTGCTTAATTACATCCTATGTTTTTTCTGACATGGATTTCTCCTCCAATTTCCATACACAATGCATTCACAACAGTTTTCTCCCACAGGGTGTTGAAGAGTGGTGTCCCTGAACCTGGGAGATGCTCAAGGAAGGAAAGCCAGGGAGTGCATAGGGCAAGTTCCTCTCAACCTGGCTCTCTATTGCCCTCAGATTTAAGGATGGTCCCTTCTTCCCCAGAACTTAATTTATACTATTTGTCAAGAACAAATAATGTACAGATTAGTAGCTCAGTATTAATCAGCTGCAATCAGTCCCATCATTCTACTCCCACAAAACTGAAAGCCCTTTCAAAGAATCAGTCCCTTACAGCTCTGGATAATCATCATTTAATATTTGAAACCACCACTCAGGAGGTACCTATCTATCAACGTGTCACTTCACATAACAACAAAACAATTCTTCTTCCACTGTACCTGAGCTTAAAAATCTCAAGGTGTTTTGGAAGTCTGAAAATTCTTATGGGATTCTTATGACTCCCAGTGAAAAAGGTTGCCTTGGGACCTCAAAGATTGCCTGATTTCTGGAAAGAACTCGGTTTGGACCAATGAAAATTCAATCTCTTTAAAAGCTTTTAGTTTAATGCTTAAAACTTGAAACAACAAAAGTGGCCATTCACCTTTAATTTAAGCCATAGTCTGTCAGTAGTTATGAATGCTGCTGTATCACCTATTAGATCAGAGTCTTCCCAGAACACAAAATATATCACATAAAAACAAAATTTGTAAGATGTTTTATGCTACTTGATCATAACCTCAGAAAAGTATTGATTAAATTTAAGATATAAAGAAAAAATGCTAATGACAGATAGCAAGGCTGCTGACACATCAACATTTAAAAGCATTTGGCTGAGTTATTTCTTCTTATCTATCAAGAATGGCTTTTGCATATTTTTGTAGTCTAAAAATACAGGATTAACTGCATCTGTTAGATCAATAGAATAAAGTATCATTTCTGTCATCTATAAACACCCAGTCAGTTTTATGAACCAGATTATTACTAGTTAAATGTTTTAAGCTACTTGCCCTTTGGATCTCACTTTGATGCTTGTAGCCAGAACACACTATCTTCCAACACCACATCCAGGCTCCACAGTGTGGGAGGAAGACTTTGAACCTGATCAAGAGCAAAATTAATTTTCCATCCTTCCAGACATGAAAAGAAAACCAAGAATGGGTTCAAAACAATACTGGACATTTTGGCTCATTAGAGATTGTCTTCAAGGAATGATACAGAATGAACCATATGAGAAAAGACACCACAAATTTCAGGGGGCAGAGTTAGGAATAAAGGATTGGTTATTGCTGTGAGTCCTGACATACACAAAGCAATAGCCCAGCAAAGAGTGAATCATCCACTCACGCTTGCTTTGTCTCCTTTTTCAAGACTTTCTCTTTCCTCTGCAGTGTTTGTCGCCCTCAGTCTTTCTCTGTTCAAGCCCATATCACTCTCCATGACTTGCTCCCTCACCCCTACCCTGTTTGGTTTGAAAGCTTAAAAAATAAATACGTACCAGAGACCATATATTACAAATAACTCCTTAAAACAATACTTCAATTAAATCAAAATGACTGGATGTCCAAAAACTGGGAGGACAAAAGACAGCAGCAGAACTGGAGCTGTTTTTATCAAGAGTATTCCAGGCTGATTCAAGAATCTCAGGCATGTCTACAGGAGAGAGGCAGTGAGACATGGACAGGGAAATGGTAATGCTGTGACATGGTCCTTTCATCCAAAGTAAGGGCAAGGCAGCAGCTACCACAGAACAATATATCTAACCTGGAAACAGGATTGTCTCCCTGGAATTGTCCCCATTACCCCAGGGTACTCCTCAGGCTGTGCACTGAAATACAACAATTGGTTTCAAACAAACCCACAGTTATATGCCACTGAAATTTTAAGACTGAAATCCCTCCTGGTGTACTTTCACAGAAACCAAGGGACAAACTTAAAGAGCTACACAGTAAAAATCAAAGGAAACCAATACAGAAATATAGTATTTTGCTAATCCTTGGTGTCCAGTTGTACACAAAACTATTTTGCTTTTGTTTTTTACCAAGCCAGGAGTTTTGCTTTATTATTTTAACAGACAGATCGTTATCTGCCTGTTGTTGCTGCAAGATGGACACAGCCCTACTGGACTCAGCACCCCTGTGCACAGCACCACAGGGACTCAAAACCCTGAGACCAGGGGTGCTGAGACAATTGGTCCTGAGCCCATGTGGTGCCGAGTCCAATCCTGAACCCTTCCAGGGTCCAATCCCAAGTCCAGTAATAATGAGACCCAGTGGTGCCAAGCCCCTGTGGTGCAGAATCCAGTAGTGCTTACTCCATGGGTGCTGAGCCCCTGTGGAGCTCAGTCCATGGGTGCTGAGCACCTGTGGCAAGGAGCCACTCAGTGCTGAGTCATTGGGTGCTGAGCCCCTGGGGTGCTGAATCCATTGGTGCTGAGTCCCTGCTCCCTTCCAGGGTCCAATTCTGCACTCTTCCAGGGTCCAATCCCACTCCCTTCCAGGGTCCAATCCCGCTCCCTTCCAGGGTCCAATCCCAAGTCCAGTGGTGCTGAGTGGACTCGGGACCACACAGATACAGCTGTGGACTCAGCCCCACTGGACTCAGCCCCACACAGACTTTTTCTGTTCCTTCAAATACTTATTCTCCTTGTTGGCTGACCAAGATGCTCTGAGCTGTCTGTGGCAGGTGGGACAAGACTTACATTTTGTGGACACGAACAGGGTTAAACTTTAAAGGAGCACTTCTGCATCCAAGGCAAGAGGAGCAGGCACTGAGATGTGGAAAGGATGCTCCCAAAATTTACATTTGCAGTGGAATTTGGAACATCTATGCTAGACAACATCTGTTTACAAGCAACAAGAAAGTGTAATGTGTGATTTGACCAGATATGCTGAATTATCTCTTGGCTCTGTAGGAGATGCTCTGCTGGGACCTGACAGGAGGATGGGACTGATGGAACTCGGAGTGAGAAGGAGCACAAACATTCAATACAGCCAGACAAAGGCTGACTCCCAGAGTCACCAAGCACAGACCCAATTTCCAAAAATAAGGGATATATTTATCTAGCACGTTGTCCCCATGATTGCTACTTAGCTGCATCACACAGGAAGCAATCCAATCTGTTCATACATTTGTATGAACTGTACTGGTAAATTAAATAATAAATGTCCTCCCAATAGACTCCCACTGGTTTAGAAAATGCACTGAACTATTTTAAAGAAAAAACTGGATGTTTACAGATTTCACAGTCAAAAAGGTAGTGTGGCACAACCATTTTGCTGGCTACTGCTAATAAGCTTGTCACCATAACAAATTAGCATATCTGTGTAAAAATATACATGTGTTTGCATACATTCATCTGCACACATATTTCTGTTCCTGTTTTAAAAGTACTTCACACAATGTCATCTCAAACCCAGTAGTCACTATTAGTACTTATATGAAGTCAGTTAAAGGACGTTGCCAAAACAGTGCTTTTGTTTCCCTGAGACCTCTCTGTCAATTTATTTGAATTTAAATATAGCATATTAATTTTCTCTAAAAAAGAGGAAGGAAACATAACTGAGCTTTTTGTCACTTGGAATCACATTATCTCCTAAGTATAATTCACATAAAACAAATTACAAGGCTGATCAAATGCTCTGTTAACATAATTCTTTAATAATAATATCACTTAGATCTTAAACTGCTTAATTAGATTTCAGTCATTGCAATCAACAGCCTCATTGAAACTGTTCATCTATAATTTATACTCTTTGCATTTTACTGTTCATTTTAAAAACAGCATTAACAATAAAAGCCAATAGTAAATAGAAAAAAAATAGTAAAAACTGAAACCCTTTAGGTTTTGGGGTGAACTTAATTCCTGGTTCACTGAATATCAGTGAAAATATTTGAATTGGCTTGAATGGATTCATGATTTCCCTTTAGGAAAACACGTTTGGACTTTACCACATATGTAGGTCCAGCTCTTGCATCTGACCACAAATCTGAACTGAATAAAATAAGCTGTCCTTTTATTGGAAAGCTGATAAAATAAATAGATCTTGTTTGAGGCCTAGACACATTCAATTTAACTTCCAATCATTAATTAGTTTTCTCTAGATAATGCTGCTATAAAGAACAGGCCTAGACAATGCAACATTTGCTGAAATCATGTTCTTTATTTTAAAGAAGACATGCTTACTGAGAACAATGCAAAAGTGTTCTGTAAGGAAGTATTTGTGCATTTTTCAACATTACAAAACAGCCATGTCCACAATAACTTTTTTTTTTTGAGTGCAGGTGGAAATAGGTTATCTGGGGCAGATGAGTTATTGTCTTGGAATAAATTAAAATTATATGTCCAATGGTAAAGTACAACCTTTGGATCTGGCCTGCAGGAAACAGAACTCCCCATCTGATACCACCCCCCCTACACAGCACAAGTGGGATATTGCAGCTCCAGGACTTTAGATAAGATTTGAGGATTGTGGTTCCTCTTTGAACAGAGACTGTCATCATGTTAACAAGCCAGGAGGTTTACTTTTATTCCTATTATTTTAATAGCCAGATCTTTATCTTCCTGTTGTTATTGCAAGATGGTATATTTATATACTCACAAATTTATAAATATACTCCCTGTAAACACACAGCGATTGGTTAACACCTTGGTGTTTCTTCAATAACTATTTTAGCTGCCTAAACTGAACACATTTCAGTAGCTCCTTCCTAGCAGTGCCCACAACAGACCCCACCAGGATTTTAACACCCATCCCTCTAGAGCATTCTGCTGATATGCTCAAAATATAAGTGTAAACTAGCAGGCATCTGCTAAGCTACTAGGGAAGTATCCAGTAAGTAAATAAATGCATCTGGGTTGCAGCCACTGAGATTTATAGCACTTTTCCCTGATTTCCTTTTTCACACTACAGTAAATACAGTAATGGTGCTGGCTAATAAACAGCCATAAATCTGCCTTCCTGTGTTTATGATGTTTGCTGATTGAAAAGTAATGCTGTGAAACTGATGAAGTCAGGGACTATGAATGCAGGAAGGCTTTGGGTGCTGGGTGGGAGGGACATGTTTTCAGTATATTTGAAACAATTTATTTTGCAAGAGGTCTCCACCCCCACATCAATAAGTTGGGGTTTTCCCATAACCTTTATCCCCTCTATTTTCCACATGTTGTAAACTAGATTTTTATTCCTAGTAAATTCCACAGAGCCAGTTCAGATGTAGAAGAGGAGGTCTGGAGTTTTGTGAACATGGCTTCTCACCAACAACCTAATTCAGTTCCAATGAAGTCATCAGAAGAATTCCTGTAGACTTCCATGAGAGTTGAATTGGGTTTCTGTTGCTTCCTTCCACACCGTTTCTTTTATCCCCCTCTTCCTTGAGGGCAGTTCAGGAGCAGTGGCATGGAACACACAGCTGTGCTTACAGCTCAGTTAAGAGAGCCCTGCACCAAACTTTTCAAAGTGCAGCAAACGCTGGCTGCAGGATCTCTGCAGCAGAGCCTTGCAGAGAGCATCCTCCCAGGAATACCCACACTGATTCTGGCAACATCACAGACCTGCTAACCCATGGACATATCCCTGATGGAATTGTCCATGAAAGTCAGACATTTCTTTTCAAGTAATAACACTTATGAGAAAAGTGATACTGGGGTTTTTTTCTCAAACTTTTGTAGGTGTTAGTTTGAGAACTAAATCAGAAGCAAATAGAAAAGGTGACTTAATTAGACAATTTTATCTTTAGAAACTCTGGAAACAATTTATTTTATCAACTAAAGGCTTGGCACTTCTGTATGTTGGAAGTGCTATACACCTGTGAAAGGTGGCCCAAATATTAATTAAATCAGTTTGCAGATGTCAGACCTGTGAGATGTCAAGTGATAGCTACAGGGAATTAGCTGTGTCTGTGTTTTAAAAGAGAGGAAATATGGTAAGATAGACACACTGCTGGCATCAGGCAACAGAAGTGGTAACTTCTTTGCAATTCATCTCCTCTTGGTCATGTATCTCCTTCCCTCCTGGCAGATGTGCTAATTTCAGGGAAGTTTAAAGTGAATTCCTTCAAAGAAAACAGTTAAGACAGGCTATGCTGACCTGTAAAAGGTCTCTCAAGAGGAAGCATAATTTCATTTTGACAACCTTTATCCCCTCCAGCAGTTACAGCCACCAGCTCTGCAGACAGATATAAAATCCCCAGGGCTACAGGAACCTCAATACAAAGGAAGAGGTGAGACTTAATGACTGACGAAACAAGAAATCCCATTATTTTCCTTCCACAAGAGCCCACACTACACAGTCTGCCTCATCCCCTCCCAGTGAAACATGCCCTAATGCTCAGGGAGGAAAACCTCAAATCAAGCACATTGCTGCACAGGGAAAGTTCCCACAGGAATTGCATTGGACACTCTCCTTCCCAGCTATTATTGACTCCTCAGAACTGCACAAGCCAGGACAAGAGAACTGTCAGGAACTCACTGAAGTTCACAGAATGGGGGCAACATCCAGTTTATTTCCTTTTTTGATACACACACAAATTGTGCAGAGCCAGCAGTTTTAGGACTGATGCAGGTGGAAAAAAAAAAAACCTTTTTGAACAGAATATTTTACTTCCTGTAACAAAATTATATTTTGCTCAATAATATTTGAAAGAGGAATTAAACTTTACACCAGGACCACCATCGTTTTAATAGATATTTTTGCAGTAGGAGAAACTAAAACTCTAAATTTCAAGTGCAAAAGAAAAAACATCTCTGTGCAGCTCTAACACTGAAAGGTCACTGCTTATCTTGCTTTATCCCTAGTATGCCCACTTTATAATTCTTCTGCCATACATGAATCTCCAGACTCATTTTTATTAGTGCTAAAATAGACTGTTCTCCCACTGTCACACCATCTGTCTTTTCCTCCTTCCTGCCAGTATACAGAACATCTAGGAGTTGTTCTGAAAGGAGAAAAATGGGAAAGAAAGAAAGAAAACTGTATTGTTTTGGTCACACACTCTGCTGGTGACAGCCTGTTTCCAGCAGTGACTGTCTCCACAGAGGGACATATTCAGCCTTCACCAGCCCATGACATAGACTGAGTTAAAAAAAAATAAAAAGCAAAACAAAACCCTCACTGGTCTGAAATGAGGAGAAATTATATTTGCTTTCTGCTCTCCCACTGTGTGATTCCAGAGAAGGGCAACTCCTCCCCAATATCAGCACTGCCTTGTTGAAATTTCAGGTTCTGCATCAGAAATTTCTCCTGACAAATTTCTGATTCAGACTGAACCTAAATCAGCAGCAACAAGACCTGTTCACAGCACACACCAGGAATGGGATTTTCAGAAAGTGACAGAAAACACAATATGGGCTGTTGCTGCCTTTTTAGAATTTACTTTGAATTCAAATGCAAAAAATTTGGGGGGGATTTTTTAATACAGGCATCAAATTCCTTTTTTCTCCACATAATAGCTCTCTGTAGGAGAAGCAGACCAGGAGACTGCAAGCTCCACTTGTACTCAAGACAAGCCAGAAATGAAAAAGTACTGAGTGGCACAAGTGGGGCAACAGGCTGTTATTACAAGGAGTGTCCTCATGGATAATTTTATACCTGCCTAACACAGCAGTCACATCTCATGAAATGAGCTGGATCAGTCACATTGTGTTATGTGTTAGAAATAGCTGCAGATATTTTTCTAAGAGGAGCACACTGAATCAATGGTCTGTCAGCAGGAAAAGAAAGGTAGAGTGAGAATGCATCATTCAGAACAGATTATCAGGCTGACCATCACCCAGGTCCTGGGAATTTGTAAGAGGAGAATGAGAAGGACTGAGCAGCACAAGGTTCCTGTCAGTGTTCAATGTCTGTCTACTGCATTTAATACACAAAACTTGTGCCTCAAGAGAACAGTCAGGTTTGTTTAGTTCCTGGGTTGGTGAATGAACACTCACCACCCCTGCTTTGACTATAGGATATTTCAAAAGCAATAAAAGAGTGAGTCATTATAAAGAATGAGGGATAAAATGGATTCAGAAATCCGGAACTTTCTGGGTTTTTGTAAGCCATATTCGCCACTTGTTTGAATGCATGAGCACTTAATAACAAAACTCAGTTTCACAGAAATAAATCCCAGCACTGTATGGACCTATTCCAGTATGTGACAGCACCTCAGAGCTCGGACTGAGAGGCTGGTTGGGGAGAATGGAACTTTGGAACTGGGGAACCCCAGCTTTGGAACTGGGGAGCTTCCATTTGCTTTCCATCCACTACCAGAGCAACATAGCTTCATAGTCTAACAGTCCTGGCAACATCCTGTCTTTTTCCTTTGGGCTAAAAATGAATTGGCATTGAAGTAATTTGATTTTTCAAACTTTTAAGACTTTTCATGGGAAAATAGCACCATCTGTAGGAAAAAAATGGACCAAATTTGATTAAATTATATGCCTATTTCCAAGCCATTAAGCAAAACTTAGTACTTTCTAAGAATAAAAACATTCTTTTACAAAGTAGGCCCATTTTTTTATCCTCAGAGGAAGCCAAATGGACTTTTGC
Source organism: Lanius collurio (assembly GCA_020086605.1). NCBI lineage: Eukaryota > Metazoa > Chordata > Aves > Passeriformes > Laniidae > Lanius > Lanius collurio. The sequence continues at coordinate 822,317 of JACBWW010000027.1, forward strand.
TGGTCTCATGAATGAAGGACAATGTCATTCCCACCCCATGATAAGAAAGGTGCTATGACAACAAGTTTGCTACTCTAATCCCCTCCAACACAGCTCAGAAGGACAGTCATTGACAGCTTACAAACCCCAAGTTCTTCCCCAAATACCACCATGACAGGAAAGTAATATCAGGATATTGTTAGATTTTTTTAGTTATTGACAGGGAAAGAGAATCAGCCTTTTCAGAAAAGTTCCCTGACTGTTGGCCAAATCTCTTTCTAACATATGCATCTTTTATCTTAAAGCACACATATGTACTAGAGAATTTGGCTGCCTGGTGTGAACGAGTAAAACATTCAACAAGAGAAGGAGCTCCATAAAGATATAACAGACTTCTAGTTGCATGTTCTTATTTAATGAGAAGATGAATATTATCTCAATTGACAAGGCACAAATAGTGGTAATAACTGCTCTGTGAGCCATTTGCTCCCCAAAGAGAATCAAAGAACTCCAGTTGCTAAATATTCCCTAGAAAAAAAATTCACTTCCCTGGGACTGAGTCCTACTTCTACCCCTACCTTGCTGGGAAACACTCTAAAATCATTTAAAAACTCCATTTAAAATACAAGGAAAGTCTATTGGCTTTGGAAGCATTTATAGTTTATTTCACACTGCTTGAAATGTCTACATAGACTGTACCTTATTTCCTAGGATGAATGTTACTCAATTCTTTGAAAGCCTTTAAAGATGTATCATGACATTTGTTGCTTTCAAAGGTAGCATTTCAATTAGCCTAATGATGGTTTCCTAGGAGAACTGAAGACCCACTTAAAAACACTGCACAGATCAGAAAAGCAAATGTGTGCATGTGGACATGCTTATGTCTGTCATCATCAGATGGTCAGAACAGTGTTGTTAACTTGCCTGTGGACCTTCCTCTTCTTAATTTAGCCCTCACATTTCACTCCAGTTTCTATACTGACCTTTATTTCTTAGTGGCAGTTGGACTACACCTGAATGTAAAATTTAAGAGCCATCTTTGTTCACAATGCCTACAGAAAATCCTTGGGGATCTTTCATAATAGCTGCACCACAGCTGGACAAACTGATAATTCAAGAGCTACTCCACTTGGCATGGAACTGTTAGTTGCATCAGATAACATATTAATGCCATTTGATATGTCCAGCCTTGAGGTGAGACATGGAAGAGCACAGTGTTAAAACCCCACCAGCAGCTGATTGCTGCAGCACAGCTGTTCCACAGGGTAATGGAGAAAGGTCTGCTGAACCCAGCAGCCCAGCCAAGGAAGGAACCACACGGGAAAAGGGCTCATGGGAACAAAGAACAGCTCTTTCCAGAACTACATCAACTTCTCCCTGGGAAGTCTGAGGGGCACTTAAAATCAGTCTCTCACTACTGCTGGTTTTGAAGCTACAGAACAAGATGCAAAGAGTCAAAGAGAAACCTCTAAGCTCAGCTTCTTCCAAAAGCCAGCTGAGGGTTCATCGCACGTGAAATGCCACCCCAATTCCTTTCAGAAGCATTGCTTTCTGCAGTTCATATTTATAGAATCAGTTGAGGAAGGGGCACTCAAAAAGCATCAGCAGCTGCAAAATCAAGTCTTGAAGGAACTGAAGGGAAGCTTCAAGACAGCACTGATGCCAGGTGACATTGGCTTGCAGTGAGATCTGGGCATCAATAAACCACAGCGAGCTTGTATTTAGTAAAAACTGCAAATTTGTTTGAACAGCCCAGTGGAGACTAATCAAAGACTGTTTTGTGGTGATCTGCCATTCCCTCACTTGTCTTACATATTTAGCTTTGAAGTTGGAGAGGGACTTTGAGCCTCTAAAGTTATCTTCCATTTTCTGACATAGCACCACCAGCTGTTGCTGCCTTCTGGGAAGAGACAGCCCAGGTAAAATTCACCCATGTGGAAAGAACCGGCTAAAGGGAACCTCCACTCCAGATCCCCACATTCAAGTGCACACAGACACATTCTGCAAGGCATCTACTCCAGGCTAAATTTCATTTAAGCTCTCTCTAAATCTGAAAACCTTAAACAAAACAATGAAATTTTCTTAAAGTCTTCCATGTATGCAGAAGTCACAAGTCTTAAGATGCTCAGGTTTTATTAAAAATGTTTCAATAAAGCAACATTTGTTTATTTTACTCAATATGGTTTTAGGACCTGATTTGAATTTGCTTTGCTCCATTACCACAAGGCAGATATCATAAAAGTGAGAAGTTTGTTCTTACCGTTTTCTCTTTCATTGTTCTCCTGCTTATTATTTGCAGCACCCTGAGATTTGAAACAATTGTGCTCCATCAGAAAATTTCCACTTTGCAGAACAGCTTTTCTGCCCCCCTCAGTGAAAATTAATGTAAAACGCATTTTCCTCTAACTTTTTCCTGTGAAGAAAAGTAAGATGTGAGCCTCCTCACCAAAATGTGATGAGTAGGAATGGAATAAATGGGTCAGGTTTCAAGAGATGTCTAGCTTGTAGTGATATTTGAAGCTCAGGAATGTAACCTGGCAGACAAGCTGCCATGGGAAAAACATAGAAAATCTCAGCATATTAAGTAAAAGCCTTACCACAACTCTTTCTGCAGTCTTCCCTTGCCTCACCTGCAGCTAAGGAAACATGGTGAATTATAATAACCTCAACAGTTTCATGAGTGTAATTAAACCTCCAAATTATGAGACAAACTCAGAGTAAAAAGACTTCACTAAATGCTACAGAGCTTTGTGCAGGTATGTGGCTTAAGCAAATATCAAGGCCTTATGGTTTTGTGCTGAGTCTAAAATTCACATGTGCAAGCCTTTTGTGTAGAATCAGATGAAAACTCCACTTCTCCACTTGCACTTTACTCTGAGCCTGGGTCCACTAGAAGCTAAATTTGCCAAGAAAAAAGTGATACAAAAGGAATGAATTTACATAACACAGAAACTGAAGGCAACATTCACACAAACCCCTGTGCAGCCCAAATCCCAAATGCCACAGAGCAACCGTCAGCATGTGCTGAGAAACACAAAATATTAATGACACTATGACAAAGCTCATACATTTCATCTCAGAACAGGACTCCTACTGCTTGTATTTGATTTTTAAAAAGTAAGAGCACACATCACAGATGTTGGAATTTCTGCAGCTCTGAGCTGACTTGGAAAGCCATGATACAAACTGATAAACGAATTCCCTGAGAGCGACTGTCCCGCAGAGACATTTTTATCTTTCAAGACCTATCACACTTCATGGCATTACACTGCAATGTAACAACATGATATGTCTGAATACAAATCACTGTCTCTTCCTGCTGAACATGTAAAGAAATGAAAACCAGACTTTGCCTTCCTTTTTCTTTGGTACATATTCTGAGTGAAAATTATAAGACACTGTCTGAAGTCAAAGGACTGACAAACAAAACTTCTCTGCCAGCATCCAAATCACCAAGGATACAAATGCTTCATTTGTCTCTCCGTTCAAACAAGGTGGGCTGTTTTCATTTATTAATGCCAGCCTAGACCTCTTTCCTGCAACACTCTCACATGGCTCATCAGATGGAAGCTCTACTTGAAAAACACTTTTCTGATGTTTAATATTGATGTCTCTGCAGACCTCTCTCATTGCATCAATTAGGAAAGGAACAACAAAGCACCTCTCAAATTACAGTATAAGGAGTTTTAATGTATGTTAAAGGTAGTCTTGTGTAATGAGCCAGTGTAAATGTAAACTGTGTCCTTGGAATAGCAGAAAACAGCAGACCAAAAGGAGAGTACATGGAACTGGAGACAATTACAGGAATTACCAGCATGGTCCCGTGTGCCCAGGGGAAGCAGAGTTGGAAGGCTGTGCAATCAACGTGGTCTCAGCACTACAACCTCCAGTATTTCAAGTTGCACAAAAAGAGCTCAGCTATCTCTGAAAGCTGAATGTCATCTTGCCTCAGATCTGTCAGTCTTGAATATTTAAGCTGTGATTTATCTCTTACTCTTGATTATCATCTTCTTGACAGCAATGGACAACTCCCTGCTCTTCAACAAAATGAAAAACAGAACTGAAAAACAACCATGTTTCAGCTGAAAAACTTTCTTCCAACATCTACAGTTACAGATGAGAGGATGAGCCTCTTTGAGTCCAGCTAATCTTCCAAACTAAAAATATTAACAAAATTTCAATATATCATAGTCTTCCTTCAGTCCACAATACCCTTGCAAGCAATCACTCACTCCCTATAGGATTACACCAAGAAACTCTACGTGGATATGAAGCCAAACCTCTAATCTCTGCTCTCCTTCCAAGCATCTCTTTGAAAGGTCATCAGCCTAAAATCTATTATATGGCTTCACCCCAGCCTCTTACAAAAACTTAATCTCTTAACTGAGCTGCTTGGCTTTTCCCCCCCACACTCAGTTTTTCCTGTTTCAAACAAGGACAAGAAAATCACTTGACTCCTGCCCACAAAAAGCCACCCAAGAGGCTTCTTATTGTCATTACAGGGATAAGCAATCAGTGTGTAGGGTCTAGATGTAATTGGACTGCAGTTCCTACTTCACCAGAAAATGCAACAAAGACCACCTTTGCAAAAAGCAATGTACAGTCAAACTGACCTTATTTTCTCTGGCCCAGTTTCTAAAGGCCACAACCAGACTTTAGGAACACCAGTAATTATACCAGTGATTTATTTTACACAGTGGGAACAGGATTAAAGGCATTCAAACAAAATTACGAAAACAATTGATACAGAAAAAGTATTTAAATTCTGATTTTTACACCAATCACTGCTTTAAAAAAATCACAACTCTTCACCATCTGATACCACATAGTACATTAAGATTCTGTTACTATTACTGTGCTGAAGTATTTTCTTCCAAGGAAAAAGATACTGGCTGCAGAGACAATTTTTGGAAAAAACCCAAATCAGGAGGAGCAGAACATGCCACTTTGACTGTCATCTATGCTATTTTTCCAGTCCTATGACCTTCATTAAAAAAATTCCTACCCAGTCAAGGGATTAAAGTGATGAAAGGTCATTTAGCACTTTCTAGTCCTTAAAGGCATTCAGTCACACTTTGTGCTGCAGAGAGTATTTGTCTTCTCTCAGTGTTTACCACTACAGAGAGGGCAACCAGCAGTGTCATGATGGAAGAGTTGTTCATTTCTCTTACATCAGTTACACTTCAGTACTAACAGCTTCTATTGGCTGATTCTCTTCTTTTGCTACACAGTCACAGTGAAAGACAAATCTTACTCAAATTACTCAGGAAAGACTTCATGGACTGGGTCAGTCTGACCCTCATCTTCCCCTGGCCTCTTGTCTAAACTGCCTTAGGGCATTTCCAGTCACAGTACCTGTGTTTTGATAGATATTTTACAAATATCAATGCAAAACTAAGTTTAGCTTGCATTGGTTTTAACTGGCAAAGTTATTCCCAACAATAATTTTCTACTTCAACTACCATGCTATTTAAAAGAAAGCCATCATTCTAATTGGTTTGTGAAAAAAGAGGTTTATAAGATCATGGAAGCTGGTAGTTACATTTACATACTGACTGACCTTTTCTTTTTCCACACAAATTGTTCTATTCCTTGGAAAAAATTAATCAACAGATTACTGAAAAAAAAATCTAAATCCATGCTTGAGTACAAACAGTTTCTTAACAACAACCGCCACCAACATATGCGCACATACACTGACACAAAATTGGGATCTCTCAAAAGTTTCTTAAAATTGGCAACACAGCCTCTCCTTATCCAGGACACACTTATGAATTCCAAACCAGACAACTCGGAGTTGGGAGGCAGCACCTGTGTTCTAAGCAGTTTTTAGATCAGATACTAAATTTATATGATCTATACTCAGCTTGCATGATGTGGTTAATACTTTTACATGAGAACATCCTTCAATAATGGAGAAAGTCTTTTCTCTGAAAGATGGAATTCATCTCAGCTACACAGTAGAAAGCTACAGTTGAATGAATAAAGTACCCTACCTACCAATGTCCAAAATAAAATAATAAGGAATTAAAAGCTACTAAAAATTCCTGAACTGGCAACAGTCTGCAATTTGGAATTTGTTGGAGAGGCAAAAGGTACATGACATTCAGAAGATTCCTGAAGTAATCACCCATAATTAACAGTGCTGTGACAAGTACAGAAAGAAGAAACAGTCAGTAGGATACAAACAGCACCATGTTCATTCATAACAGGGTTCAATATGTTGAGAGAAGGTTTGGGGTTGAAATGAAAGCTCAGAGTGGATGTATTCTCACATAAAGCAAAGCATGTACAAAAACTCTGGAATCATCCAGTTTCTTAACTGGCTTGAATCCTGGAGAACATAAGTCATTTCCACTGCTGCATTTCAAGGCAGTTTCCCTCAGCACAAATTTTACCTTGAAGTGTTTCGTAGGATTATCTTAAAATGCAGAATTTTTAAAAGAAAAATACCTACCAGAAAATTTGAAAGGAAGAAAAGAACTCCTACAGAGTAGGATACTTTCATGTTTTCAGATATTTCCATACTTTTCTATTTGTTGGCTGATTTGAGCTGCAACATTAAACACTTTGGCAGAAGAGAGCAGTGCAAAAGAAAACACCACCTCTCTCATTATTGCTGCCACCCTACGGACCTCACCTCACAAGCATGAAGAATCTCACCCAGATGAAGTTCTGTCACCACAGCCAATGACAAAGAAGCCACATCACTCTCACAAATTAAATTTGGCTGGAAGAGTAGCAAAGAAGAAGAGAGTGCCAAGCATATTTTTGTTTTGCCAAATGAAAGGATGTTCTATCATTTCAGCTAGAACCCATATGTCACTCATACCAAGGGATATCAGTAACACATTTCCTTCTGAAGAAAGAACACAATGAACCAATTAATCAAACCTTAAAACGAGGATGAAAATTATTACAGCCATTTGTTAAAATACAAAAGGGCATTAAGAAAACAAACAGCAATATCTGCTATGGTTAATGCAGTGATATTTTCAGTATCCCAGGCTTGCAGAAAATTGGCACCACCTTTCTGGGACTCAAATGCTTCTGAATGCAGGAGTTTCTTAGCAGTCTTCTCTGATTCACAAAAAATGACGAGATTTACTTTGTTTCTACCTAGCATGGATCAGGAACAAGACTATTAAAATAAGTCTGATTCTGCACTGGCCCAAGTCTTTTTCTATAACTATGTGAGGGCATTTTGAAATCCTGCTATTTATGTACTTACATGACAGGCAGCAAAAGTAGTGTTAAGCCCACCTAACTACAACCTGAAGCTATGAATTTATTTGAAGCTGGCAGCCTAAACTGTCATCAAATGACAGGAGTACCTCCAAAGGGTGAATCCTATGATGGTTGATAGCCCAAAGAAGGTGTCTCATTATTAGATACATTAAAAATGCAACATAAGCTATATAAAATGCCAGGAAATGGAGAAGCAGCCTCAATTAATAAGTTTACCTAATATGTTTCAATAATTTAAGAGTCTCAAAGACGTCCATGACATCAAGACTGGAGCACTACAGAAATGTAAGAAGATGGAAGAAATAAGACAACACAGCTGTAGAACCACAAGCTCCACCTCCTTCTCCATTTTACCAGAAGTACAGAATCAGCATAGACTGATTAGATTTTTCTGAAAACTCATAATCTAATAACATTGGCCAGGGAAATTTTATAGACAGAGGTACCATCTCTCATTAGGTCAGTTAGTAAATCCTAGTGTGTTATGTGTGGAAGCAAAGATAGATAGAAGTGAGGCATTTCACTGCAGTCATTTCTGACGTCCATCTCTATCACTAGAACTTTTCCTTCAGCAAAAAATAAAACCGAAACTCTGGAGCATTTGCAATAGTTTTTCTGCCCTTTTCACTGTCATTTTAAATTTTTTCAATGTCAGACAGAAAAGCTGTGCTAATTTCATTAACAGTGAAATATGTTCCTCTTGAAATCTTTTTTCTCAGCATTAGTACAGTAAGAGTGAAGTGAGCCACAAAGCACAGTGCTGTTCAAGCAAGTACTGGACACTTCACAGCCCAGAGCAGATTATTTTCATTTTATCACAACACTTCTGTTGACAGACAATGAAGGGCCCTTCCACAAGCAAGGGCACTTCTCTGCAGTGTTGGTGCAACCACTGGGCAGCTCACAGCAGTGCTGATCTGGCCCTGGGAAAAATGCCTTCCTCAGGAGGGGACTTCCTTACAGAGACACCTGCAGAGGTACAAAGAACCTGGAATTCAGTCCATTCCTGTGAACTGCTGAGGCATTTCAGACTCACAGAACGGGTCACACTGGAAAGGACCACACTGGGTCATCTGGTCCTGCTGAAGCAGTGTCATCCCAAAGCTCAGTGCAAATAACCATTGCATTTAACCAAGAGACTTCAGGATTTCAGCACAGAAAGGTATTCCAATAGTTTCAGCAGAAAACCCAGGTGACTGCTAAGGATTCCAGTCCAAAAAGAAATTCAAATTAAGGCCCTCATTCCAAACAGTTAAGCATCTGCTTTGCCTGCTTGAATGAACAGTACAAGTGACTAAAAGACATTGCTAAATAAAATGTAATATATGAGCAGAACCTTTGCAAGAACTAACTCTCAAAAAATTAAAATTATCAAATTGGAAAAGCAACACTCAATTTCAATTACAAAGGACAAAGCACTGGTGGCTATTGGTCTCCTTATTTACATGGTGTTTATTTAAAGCCATTAATTAACAGAACCCTGAGATCACACATAATGTTGCCTGGGTAGAATTTCTGTTTCCACACCATATACACATGAAATTCAAAGTGAAAGGCTTAAAAGCTTAATGCAGTGAAGACAGAAAATATTAAACTTCTCAAATCCTCATTTCTCTGGCCTTTTGCTCACCCCAGTCTCCTATCACTTTTTTTTCCTTAAAAGACATTATGTGTTAGGAGAGCAAAGCAGCCTGGGGAGGTGATATTTTACCATTGTCTGTGCCATTAATGCAGTTAAAAAATCCTCAGACTGGAAAAATCAGACAGATGCATCTTCCAGGTTCACATGTGCCAACTCCATCTGTTAAATCATTAAAACACAGGCTTGGCAGATTCTGGGGAAAAACACATTTGTTTTCACTATAAAGAGGAAGAGTAAACTTTCTTTCTGTTCTTACAACTCCCCCCTCCCCCATAATTACTTTAATGTGAAAGTCTGCATGAGTGGGTACTATTTAAGATGCTACTGAAAGAGGTTTTGATTGAATTGGGATGTGTACATGCCAAATTATATGTCACAATCCAGGTTAGTCAAAGAACTATTAAAGTCTATAGATACATTAAGTGATTCATCATTTGCCTTTTTATTGCATATATCATGTAACACCACCTATTTAAACACTGACTTTCCTTATGCAAATGAATCTGTTCAGGTTAATTTTAAAGGTGCAGTTTACATAAGGAACAGAAAATCTGATCAAACAAAACTACCAAACCTTAAATAAAGTAATTAAAAACAATAAACCTTTTTTTCCAAATCTCTAATGAACAAAAAATATTTTCTACTTTCAGGATAAACAAAAGCAACAAAATCCTAACCTAAATATAATATCAACATCCTATATTTTTCCAATATTAATACTACTGATATTGGGAAAACAGATTTATGTTGTCTTTTTCCTCCTAGAGCACTGTATAACCATTTTTCACAATAGCAGCATTACCTATAATGCATACATCTAAAAACTGAGCATTTTGAGTGCAACTCCATATAAAATAGGATGAACCTAGACACAAGTATGACAGTGTGAATAATTTAAATCCCAAGACATCCCATAGCTGCTATTAAAACAACAAATTGCTTCTGAATGCATTTCTTTCTCTTTGTATTCTACAACAGAATGGAATTTCATTCTCCAGACTTGTTACTTCAAGTAAAATATAGCCTATTTAAAGCAAATGTTTGGAAATTGCCTTTTTTTGTGTGCTTGCTTACTGTTTGCAGCTATTTTCTATCATCTAAACAGAGATTTTCACTGTGCTGTTCTTAATGGCAAAGTAGAGAAATTAAAAGCTGTTTGAGATCAAGATATCTGCTTTTGCAAAACAAATACATTTTCATAAAGGATATTCCACTGCAGTATCCTGAAGTTTCACCAAGCCATCATCCCTGCCATTCTGTGCATCAGGGCTCATAAAACAGACTTGAATCTGAGATCCCACTTGGTGTGTTATGTAACTGCAACCTTTACTTCTGTCAAAGCACCCACAAAGTGGCTGTAGGAGCTGTTTCTTTTCCAAGAAGCAGTTGAAACACTTGCCTGGGACTGGCAATTCTCCTGCTTTTGGTCATGGGTGAACTGCAGCCTCATGTTTCACCCTCCTCCTCTTCCAAAGAACTTTTGAAGAGCCTGAGGGGACTTATTCCAGCCAGCTCTCTCTGCACAGAGCTGACAGGGCACTGTGTATTCCACTCACTCCCAACCATGATTCTGTTTCTTATGCAGTCCTAGAACCTGGGAAATCTGCAGAACCATTTCTTTGAGTCATCCAACACTTTCCCAAATGTCCTCTCTCACATTACCTACGCACCACTCCCATATGGCTGGGGTCTATCCAGGGAACTGGCTACAGCTTCTCCACTGGAGATCAACCCCAGTTAAGATTAAGTGGAATAGAAAATATTTTCTCAATATTGAGCAACATAATATTTACCATCTTATCATTTTTACAATTCCACTGGCAGAATTGTTCTCAGGCAAGACCAAGCCACCAGAACACAAAATGTGTACACCAAAAAAACAAAAGAAAACACAGACACATCACAGAACACAAAACAGAAAGAGTACTTAAAGTACCTTCCAACAAAAACTGTTATTCCAAGTATGTACTTTCTAGCAAGTATTTTAATTTATATGCTCAGAGAATGCAGAGGAAAATACCAAAAGAGAAAACAAGTCCATCACGTGATGGCTACAAATACAGAAATCTGAAGTTATAACAAATATCCTCTTAAATTAAAACACAATTAGATGCTGATATCCCATCACTGCCAGCAATCACCCTCAAGAGAAGAAAACTTGCATGAGACTAATGGAACATTCCCTTGTTCTGAAATTTACAGGAGGCTCAAGAAAGTTTCACATGCACTTTACCTCAGAAACAATGTGCTACTTATTCTTCCTAGCAATGATTTTTTACATAGCATTCTGGGATCAAAATGTAATTTTCAACAATAACATATTTTCTGACATTCTCTAAGGAAAAATTACTGGTTTCTTCCCTCTAAAAGGATTTAGATGGAATAACATCTGTGTTGAGATTATTGTGAATATGTTAAACTGACAGCAAGTCTCTAAGGGGCACTGCTCATTAATGTTTTGTGCATAAAATTAAAACTTGAAATATATTTTTCAATCCTTTTTGAATCATTTAAGCAATTCTCATGCAAAGAAACTATTGTGCAGAAATCATATATTTGCAGAGTAGGATATGAAAGCCATTAAAATGTCCCAAACCCCCTGCCTTTCAGGCAAAAGGAAAAAAAGGAGACGCTTTCTGATTTGAAACATGCACTGTATTGAAACAAAAAATACTTTCAAAGACCATAAAGAGTTTGATTTCAGTTTATACAATGCAACAAAATTTAAAATTGTTTCTTTTCCCCCTTAAATTCACATGGTGCCTAGGTACTTCTATCAGCAGGAGTTCTGTTAAGTGTTGCACATTGGCATTTACAATAAATTTTTCCAATGGCTACAAGTGGTGGCCATATTCTTTGAAACTGCATCATGGCACCATTCTGCAAGCTCTCTGCTGAACTGGGGAGCTGTGCTCTGAAACAATGCCTGGTACTCAAGGATTTTAATGCAAACACCTTCTCCAATTTGAAAGGGACAGAGGTCTCCATATCCACAGAACAAATAATTTTGTTTCTAGGGCATGTATACTTCTTCCACCAAGTGAGAGAGAAATGTAAGTGTATCCATCAGGTTTTGTATAAAGCAGTCTCTCATGTAAATCTTTAGTTTGAACAAAAAGGAATGAATCTGCTCAAAACAAAACAAACAAAAAAAAAAAAAAAAAAAAAAACCAAAAACCTCCAGGAATTATTGAATTTTTCAAGCACAGAAATCTGCATAAAGCTGTAGCTCTAAGTGCCGTTTTATGGATAAAAAAGGAACATATTATCATTGGGAAAACAAACATGCCCTCACTGTTTCAAAAGCCACTGGATAATTACAGTCACAATAAGATGAGAGTTCTAAATTTTGCCACAACATATAATGATTCTAACCAGGCTGTTGGGTTACATTCATAAATGGAAATTCAGGAACTTCAGTTAACATATTCTTGATGTGATAGACTTTAGCAGGGTTTGCTTTTTTTTTAAATGAAACCAGAGTCTGTGTCAATGGGATTTCATTACTTAAATCACAGTAATCATAACAAGGCAGTCTCAGGCTGCCTACATCTGAAATATGCAAAAACATTACAAAAAGACACTGAAGTTATGGTCAAATGCTCCTCTTTTAGACTTTCACACCTCGTATTGCAAACTGTGGAGCAGCAAACACAAAACTGCCAGTACTAACTAATACTTTTCAGTAAACATTTTCAATGCAGAAGCCTAAGCACAAGTACACAAATGGATATATAAACACCCAGCAGCCCCCTGTGCCAGAGCTGCTCCCATGAAGAAAGAACTATCTGTGCAACCATCATCTCCACCAGAAAACCAGTTTCCATTATACAAGACCTTTGCTAGTTTGCTTCACAAGTGTTCAGAAAACAGGTATACAATTCAAAGGCTTATTTAGCAACAATTGTTTAGCCCTTAAATCCAAGTTTCATGCAGACTCAAATCTCAGCACATTCTGTGGCAGCGGAGATGTCCATAAACAACACTAACAAATCCTTAGAACTCAAAAGAGAACAGGTTTGTTTCCTTCAAGTAATTTCAGACCAGGACACAGAAAGCTTTTGTGTACTCATCTGGATACTTTCTCCATAAACAAACAATATACAAAGCCTTAACATTCTTTTACCAGAGTACACACACAAGATTTCCAGAAAACCAAAAATTGACTTGCATTTTGAGGAATGCAAACATTAACAAAGCCAAAATTGCATTATACAGAATCTTCAGCAACAGTAGAAGATTAAGGTATCCACCTACCCTGTGTTGCTCATTTCAGCTCACATCACCTTTTCCTGTCTTCGTTCTGGCTGATGCCTCCATGCAGAAGCACAAGTGCTTGTGGAGCCATTCTGTGGAAGAGATTAAAACAGTGAGCTGACTTTCTGCAGAGCCTATTTAAGCTTATTTGATTCCCTGACTTATTTCACAGGGCAATACCACCTGTGTTTGTGCCAACACAACATCCTAAAACTTTGGAAAAACCTGGATCTCACATCCAGCACTGTCCTCTTGCAAGCCCTTGTGCATTGCCCCATCATGTGCTGGTGGAAGCCTTTGTACAGTTACACAGAANGTCCCCTCCCCCAGACCAAAAGTGGGACATGATTTCCTTCATTATCCTGCTCAGTGGGTGGCACTTTTGGCCATAAAAATTATCTTTTCTGAGGAACTGCTCCACCTAAATATCATAAACATTTTCTAATCTTGGCCAAGGAACAAAGTGAATCAACTCTGGCAAGAGAACTGAAACATTGTTCTCTTGCTGTGTATTTCTCTGCTAAGTCCCCAGATGCTGAAATGATAGAACGTGCCCAATTGAGATGATTCAGCCAAAGTAAGCACAGCAGCCACTGAACAGAGTCTATTGGCTTTTGTTTTGTTTCCTTTTTAGCTAGATTAGCTGCAGATTAACTCACTCATCTTTTAAAGTAGAAAGAAGGTAGAACAAATAAGTAATTCTTGATGCAAAAGCCAGCTTGGTCAGTAATATCTTTGGCATTTAAACTTAAAATTATTATTCCATAGCTGCATTGCTACCAAATATATTACAGCAAGGAGAAAACACTATTTCTCCTGTTTACAGAAGTTATTTAGTTTTAAAGATGATTATGATGATTATCTTCAGCTTTAGTCTTTTTTTCATACATAATAATGATAAAATTCTTCTCCTAATAATATAAAGCAATTAAAGCCCTTAGCAGTGAAACAAACTTAAAAAACAAACAAACAAAAAAAAAAGAATTCCACCATACACTACTAAACAATTATTTGATTTTTGGTTTTAGAACACTATAGCACAAAAGACAATGTTGCATGACAGAAACTGCAGTCAAAACCCTCTCCATCATTCAATTTTACATGTTCCTTTGATTTTAGGTGCTTCCATCTCCTCCAGTACCTAAAACTACCCAGGGATTTATTGGCTGGAGATCAGGTGTTCCAGGGCTGGCACTTGAACATGATTATCAAATCCAAAGCTGCAAAGGAACTGTCTGTAATATGAAGTGACCATGTGAGCCCTCTGAGTGACACTGAAATAAAGAGTTAGCCACATAGATGCATCTGCATTGCTAAGGAAACATCCTGCAGTGGACTGTTGGACTGTTGATCATTTATGCTATTTATGTAAAAATCCACAATCATTTTGGTAAAGTGTGAACATTTTCATTTTACTTAATTGAATCTCTGGCATCCAAGCTGTTAATTCTGCTTCAGAGCTTCTGCTTGTAACTTGAAAATAATAGTGAATAAACTCAGATAAAGATCACAGAGCAGGTACTATTTTTATTAGCACTAATAAAACTATAATTTAAAAATATTCATTGGAAGTTGGAATCACAATGCAAATTGTAATTGTTTCTCCATGAGAACCTCTACTCATAAAATACTTCTAAAATACATTGGGTTGTTGTGTTGGGTGTGCTTTGCATGTGTTTTGTGTAGTTACACACATAAGTAAGTGAGTAATTCCCAGTAAAGAAATAAAGTACACAAAGGCCACTGTAGCACAAAATCACTTTGAAAAATCAGTTTTGGTATCAAAAGAGGGTTTTTTCCATTGGTTGATCAGTATGCATATGGGTTATAAAGGATCACTTGAGTTTTGTGTATATTAATATTTGCACCAACCAGGGAGAGATGCTCAGAGCCAGCAGGGGATTGCACCGTGAGTTACTGGAGCAGCTCCCTCAGTGCCATGGAATTCAGTCTTGCACTTCATTATGCATCTGAAGATTTGCCAGGATTTCTGGAAATTCAGAAAGAGACTCATTTAGTTGCAGCAACTGTTTGCACAATATAATTCTAACTGGCCAAGGTGTTTAAACCAGAAGGTTGTTTAAACAAAAGAGACCTTCCAAGAAATCAACACAGTCAGCTCCCTCTAACTCCTTATCACTTAAAGAGGAAAGGTTTTCCTCTTTAACCCTGCTGCAAGATCTCCTTTGTGTTCTGCAGCCATCAATATCTACTGCTTGAGTCAGCACTAAATCCTTGGATTTCACAGCAGTAAGACAGCAGCTAGTGTTTGTTCTTCCCTTCTTCCCAAGAAATGACTCACAATGATCAACATCCCACCTTTTTTTTTTTTTCATCCATTTCCAAATGCCTACAAAATAATAATATTTTACTTCTTTCCATATTCTTTACAAATAATGGAGAAATGAGTCATATCCTTTGGAAAGATTACCCAAGAATGAGAACACATAGCAGAAGTAACTTCAGACACTTTACTTAAAAACCAGAATAAAGAAAAACTTGGAATCAGGCTCTGGAAATTTAAGTTAAATTGTAGTTTAGCTGCTCACCATAACCTGTGCACACTGTTCTGTGAACAACTGAGATAATTGCTAGAACAATATTTAAAATCAGTGTGCTTTCTCATCATTGCCAGCTTTGTATCTCTTGCTTATTTTAATCATGTGGTATGTGGTTCTTCAGTTTATTTGAAGGTCATAGGATCTTCTTCTTGTCTGATTTATATAAACAGGTAAAGTAATGATTAATATGTAATTTAGTAGCAATTAAATTACATTAATTCAGGCCAAATGAAAGAACTTCAAGACCACTGGCTCCTAAAGTTATACTAAAGAACCAAAGCTGGCACCAAATATCTTGTGGATGTTTGTATGAAGTGAAATCCAAAACCAGATGAGCCATGATTTGATTTTGAAACCAAAATAAATTCTTTGTCTTAGCATCTACAGTTGGATATTCCTGAATCCTATTCCAACGTCTGAATATTAACTCTGTACTAACAGTAAGGGGTTTGTATTGTACATTGTTATTTAAGGTACCTTTACTTCAGGAGATACTTTGACAGAGACTAATTTGGGATATGTAAGGAGTATAATCTAAAATTTTAATTAATTTCTTTATCATAAATCTGTCAGTTCGTTGTTTGTCCCATGTATTCAGAGTTTTGGTGTTATGTGAAACTATAAACCTGACTTTCTTTTCCAAACACTTCTACCATTTTATATTAAAAAAAAACTGTGTAGGAGTTGTGGATTTGCAGCTGACAAAAGACTGCCCAGTCATCTGCCCCAGTTGTGAATCCTAAAGGTTGATACAGAATTATTGTATCACCTTGTAACGTTTGAAACCTGGCCTTTAAATTGTAGAAATTAACCTATTTATTGGAACCAGGTTAGGTACATAAATACCACTGCACACTGTAAAATATCCCACATCTCCAAGGTCAGGACAGTGTTAATGAGCTCTGCACACGCCAGAAAATGCTTCAAAACAAAATTAAATCACTTCAAAAATGCAGCAAAAGTCTAAACAATTTTAATTCTACATAAAAGTGGTAGACCTGTGTTTCTGTGCAAGTTAGAGCAGAACCAAAGTATGAGAACAAGATGTAAGTGTATTTAGATGTCTTTGGTGCTTCAACCTAAATTTCATTTGGTCTTTTGCAAAGCTTCTGGTGAGCACAGGGGGCTGCAGAGCAACTCCTTGGTTGACTAAAATTTTTCAGAAAGCTGGAGCCATCTTGCCTTTGTTTGCAGGTAACCTTTGCTAACAGACTCATTTTACAGAAGAGCTATGGATGGTCTTTCAGAACTGCACACACAGAAATGTTACTGAATCTGATACCAGAGCCAGAGGTGGAAACAAGTCAGCCCCACATCTGCCACCAAGGATGTATTCCTGCAGGTGCTCTGCTGGGTGTGTGATGAAATAACAGCAGAGGCTTAAATGGCAGCTGTATTTAAGTTGAAGAACTGTGAAATCAGAATTCTCTTTTTTACAAGCTCTTACTTTACAAACAAAAACCTGGTGTTTTGCTTCATAATGTGTTCTTTCCTGTGCTGTTAGTACTGGCACAGAACTGGCACTTGCTATTTATAATTCCATTAATATAAGATACTTTACCAGGAGCTCAGAGTCAAAAGATTGCTATTTATTTAAAATGCATTTCACAGAGAATAAAGATTTTTAATAGATCATAGTTGCTGGCGATTCTGAGTAAGTAGCACTAAGGCTGCAATCACCATACAAGTGTTGCTGTACATTTGGGAAGAACCAAAGGCAACCACAGCCTGTACACAGACAAGTGACACAGTGCCTAAAAGGGTGCTTGGAGAATAAAACTACTCAGAGGTCTGCAGGAGACATCTCTGCAGTGACACGCTGTGACATCCCAATGACACCCACTGCAGTCCTAAGCCTGAGCACAAACTCCTGTTTCCAGTTCCTCCTATTGGCTGCTCTGGCAGCCTGAGGTAACTTTAGTTCTCATATTATTTCCTTACAAAACAGAGGATGTAGATTTTATTATTATAATTTTCAGACAAATAAGACTTCCCATTCATAGACATAATTTCCTCCTTTGGTGAAGAATTCTTTTTGATTCCTTCCATGTTGTACAAAGTAGCAAAGTGACAAACATTAATCTAACAGAGTCACTGGCAACCTCAGCTCCCCTGCGAAGCCCAGCCCAGGCCCTCCTTGCTTTAGGTTCCCCAATGTGTTTTGTTTTGTTCCCCTTGAAACCCTGCCCTTGTAGCAAGACAGAGAAGGCCTGCTCACAGACTATTACCTTGTTCCTGACTCCTGTGGTTTTCACATCCCATCAAATTGTCATTTAGCTGAAAGCAGGTCGGACCATTTCACAGGACCATCCTGGAATAAATTTAACTGTACTGGAAATTGATACTGTTGTGCTGTGAAACTGATTGGGTTGGAAGTGAACAAAACATCATTCCTTAGTCACACATGAAAAAGACTAATGATATTGAGAAAAAAAAATTTAAAACATAACAATTCTGTTAACCTCATGTGTACTGTTCTAGGTGAGCTGCACTCTGCAGTTACATATGAGATGTAGCTGAAATTTGGAAGTGATTAGTTAGTACAATTTGCTTTTATTAATGGAAATTATACCTTTATACCTTGTGGTCACAAGTTGTGTATGTGGCCCAAGTGACTCAACTTTGAATTTAGCCCTTTCTCCCTCCCTGCTTTATCTGCTTCACTAAACAAGCAAAATAAACTAAAAATTCACTAAATTTTTAAATATACCTGTGGACTTCAAAGCACAAAAACAGATACAACAGTGAAGAAATAAACAGAACAAAGAGTCTTCTCTCCCCACCAGAACCATGCTTTCAATTTGGTGGCTCCACTGTCCCAGCAGCTTCCCGGGGTGCAAGATCAGCCTTGCATGTACCAGATTGGGCTTAAATGTGGACAGCTCTTGGTAAGCAAAGTTTTTAACAGCTCTAATAACACCATTATTTAGAGTACCAATACAGGGCGTGTAGAAGTGGCCATTTTCTCTGCTTCTTTGATAAAGGCTCTTTATTCAGTCCATTTTCCTGTCTGCTTTCCCAAAAGATCACCATCGAGGAGAGCAGCCTTGCACCCAAACAAGCCCTGGCCCCCCACCCCTGCACACACATTTCTGTCTCCGGCTTTGCCAGCGATGCCTCCAGGCTGCAGTGACACCCCGGCTGATCCGTGCAGCTCCAGCCTGACCCGAACCTGACAATGCCTTCTCACTTCTCGTAGCCGCCCAGCAGCCCCCCCTCTCCTCCCGAAGTGAGAGACGGGCAATGCTTTTATTCCTCACCGGGGAGCAAGACGAGCCCGGCTCTGCTCGTGAATCTCCTCTGCTCGCTGACACGCGTCAGACACAACATTCTCATCCCTAAAAGCTGGAGCAAAACAAAAACAAAGCAAGAGCCCAAAAAACCCCAGTGAGCTCCAGTCCCTGTCTGGAAAAATTAAACAGCCTTTACGCTCTTATTGCCAGAGCCCATCGATGTCTTTTGTTCCAGTGAAAGCTGTGTGATTTCTCTGCTTCCATCTCGGCACTACACTGGTTAATGAGCAAACCCCAGATAGTCACAGTCTCTCAGGAGAAGCCGAGATCCAACTGACAGGCTGGCAAGGAAGCACAGAGGGACAAGGTTGATGGGTTCACCTGAAGATCTTGTCCCTCATCTCATTTCTTTCTTGGCTGTAGTCACAGGCAAAGTTGGGAGTTCTCCGTGGCAACAAAACAGCCCTTCCTGGTTAAACCCAAGGCCTGAGAAGTCAGGCTGGCTGTGCTGCTTCTGCACAGATCAACAGGGTGTAGGGGCAGTGGTGCTGCTGGGTCAGAGAACTCTGCCCCAGGAGATGGGCCCTGAATATTTAAGGTAGGAAAATTCACTTTAACCTACAATTTTTGGGAGTCTTGAGCCAGCTCTGGCCACAGCACAGTGCCAGGTCCAGGGAACACTGCAGTGCAGACTGGACAAAAACCTGGTTCCCAGAGAGCACTGCTGATACTTTTGTTCTCTCAGAAGCTGTGTCCACAATAATCTGAGTTACTTACGTGCAGATGAGGAAGCTTTCACCAGCTCTCACCATAGATTTGACCAAAGCAGGTTTTTCACCATGTTTGTTTGCCTTTTAGTTTTTGGGTTGTTTTGGTAGGAGTGCTGAGCAGATCAGTATTTTACTGGGATTACTACAAGCAATAGACAGCTCGAGCCTTACTCCTTCACCTTGGGCCAGAGCTGTTTAACTTGAGAGGGAACAACCTTCTTCATTCTCAGCAAATCTCAGTTAAAATGTCCTGCATGCATGTATGCAGCATTCTACGCTTAAAGGACTCAAGAAGGAGAAAAGATTGCCTAAATCTGCTTCCCATTTTCCTTTCATTTGCACTGTTGAAGTCCTGTTAAACTACCCTTACCTGCCAGCAGTGACAGGCAGCACCAGGCTGGTTCTGCTGGGCAGCCAGACCCTGGTACTCTGTGTGCCCCTCTCAGCTCCCTGGTCCTGTGGGGTTAACCAGATGTTGAGGGTTTCTGGAACACAGAAAACACCAAATTACATAAACACTGCAATTATTTGGAATGTATTTTACATTCATTTCATGTGTGTGTTTGGCAGTGTTGCTGGAGTTGTTTTTGGAGCTGAATAAAGCACATGTACAGTGGTCATGGATGTGTAAAAGCATCCAAATATGAGAATCGTTCTGCAAATCTAGTGAGCCAAATCTCTTTCTCTTTTGAAGAAGGCTCTACAATGATGATTTATACATTTTTACCATGGAAAAGTAGATAAAAACACAGCATTGCCTTGTCATTCTCATGAACAGTCCCCATAAGGGCAGGTGACAGCCAGAATGCAGACTTTATTCTATACCTCTGGTTCCAAAAGGTTGTTTTGTTCACCTGGTCTTGCCCAAACCCCATGGGGTAATACAATGAAACATAAAAACACCAAGTCTCACAAGACTGTAGTTCCAGCTCAGGTGTCTCACAACACTAACAAAACAAACAAGCTTCACCTTCTCTACTGATGACTATGGGCTTCCCTGAAAAATTACAGCTTTATTATGCATAATTCAATTTCATCAACTGTTTTTCTTTATTGTCCCTTCTAATTATGCACACATATATTTGTTATTTAGTGCAATACATAAATCATGCCCCAAGCATGGCACAGCAGTACACCCACACTTCCTGTGCAAGAAGAATGGAAAAATCAGTCAAGTCAATCATGGATTTACTTCCTCCCTGTCCCATTCTGGATTTGTAGGTGTTTGTACACATCTGAATCCTGTCTAAATTCTCTCGTGTTGTCACAAGGGCATGTATTACCTGCATTCTATAATGTATCACTACACCTGTAAATGGTTTTTATTTCTGGAAAGCAAGGCCAGATGCACAGAAGTTTTTATGCTGCTGGCAGCCTAATGATGACAACACAGTAACTCAATTTGTTGCCAAATTTTGGCTTAGTGAGGTTCGAGTCAGTGGTGTTTGATGTGTCACATGGATTTCTTTTAAGCTCTGGTCATGATTCAAGACTTCAGTCCAAATTCAGACCTTTAAATAATACACCACAGGATCCTTGTTCTCCATAAAGCTACAGAGGGAGCTTGGGCAATGAGATCTTATCTTTAGCCTTCAAAGGTATTGTCTGAAATCAGTCCCTGTGGATAAACCCCTCCAGGGCAGGATGCCAGGGCCTTACAGGAAGGCAGCACATGGGACTTGTTCCTCCTGAGCCCATTTTGACTGTGCTGACCACTCACTCTTCCCTGCAAGAACAGGGACATACAACAAAACTGAGCCAAAAAGTCAGTTGTTTTTTTTTTTTCCCAGTACACACTGGACCACGTATGGAATATAATTAATCTCATGTGTACATTCCCTCTGCAAGGTGTCAGGATAGCACAGAGTCCAGAGGCATTTATGTCCAGTGAAGAATGTAATGCCTGCAGGTCTCCCTCCTCCCCCAGAGGAGAGAGACTTGAGAGGCTCCTGTAATGGATGTTTATTTGTCTGTGTTATCAATTTATCAATTTGTTACTCACTAATCATTAATCAGCATCTGGTGCTCAGACAGTACCAGGGGTCACATACTCAGCCATGCAGAGCATCAGCCACTGCCCTGCCAGGCCTCTCCAGAACTCACAGATGCTGAAACCCCAAACAGGCAGCAGAGAGGCTTAAATCTCATAGAGCAAATGCCAACAGTGCTTTGCAGTCCTTGGAGGAGCCCAGCCATGGAAGCTCTCCTAACTAGACCAGGGAGCACTCCCCTCGTGTCCCTGAGGTCACAATTTGGCTAAACATATGCAGAGCATGCTTGGCTCATTACACATGTGCATATCAAATCCACATTCAGCAACAAGGGAACAGAGAGACAATATATGGTAAAATACTGGAACTGCACTTCAAAGATCAGCACGCAGTTCCACGGCCTCCCAGGGTGACTTTGGCCACAACAGTCACCTCCCCTGCTCCAGCTCCCATCTGTAAAAAGCAAAATAACCATCCCTCATTTTTACTTCATCCATCTTTGCAATTTAGACTCAGAGTTCTTTGTAGTGGTGTCTCAAAATACATCCAGCTCCCAGTACACAATGTCCTCCTCAGAACAGCCTTATGGAAATGTATCACAAAAAAAAAAAGAACCATATAAAACATCCACTGCTGAGATAAGACCACCAGCACAACAGTGCAGTGAGCAGCTGTAATCTGTGCAAGGATTATTTCTCTTTGCCATAAATGCCATCTAATTTTGGAGACAAGCTCTTCCCTTTCATAGAACAGGGAACTCAGTATCTGCAGACAACTTCCCTTCCCACCAGTATGGTTTCTAAAGGCTCCCAGTAGTTTGTAACATTAGTTAAAAGATGTCACATCTTAATGACAAATATTAGTACTAGTCTGCTTGATTTACATAATTCATTTCTTCATGGACATTTTATTCCAGTTGAGCTGCTTTTCATCCATCCATATTTGCTGGGGAAAAAAAATGCATCCTGACATGCAATGTTAATATGCCCTCTGTGCTGACCTCTTATCTCTCAACTTTTCATTTTCACCCCCCGCCCCATTCTCTGCAGTGCCTGGAATGAGCTTTAGCAGCAGCTCTTGGTCAAGACTCTCATACAATGGACCCCTGCCAAAGCTTTTGGGGTGTTTGCACTAAAGGTCTATTCCTATGACACACACATTTAAATTTAGCACTAAACTAGTGAGCAAAAAAAGAGAAAAATATGTAAAATGTCACTTTCTGACAAGCAGAAAATTAGAATTCATTCCCCTGAGAATTAAATGGACTTTTCTGCTTCCAGTCACTAACTATGACAAGGTTAACATTTTTTAGTCTAATGACTAAGGACATTAAGTGTGCATGTGAATAAGAAATAAAATTACTGGAGGGTATTAGCTGAGTGTGTGACAACAGCCCAAGCTGACAACAGAACTCCAAGGCTGCAGATTGTAGCCAACACCAATCCTTTACTGTGGAGAACCAGTGGATACCAGAACATGGAGGGCATCCTTCTGTCCTTATTACTGTAACAACATAAAAATCACAGCAAGATCCACACCTGGGTGGGAGGAGAGCTCATCTCAAAGGGCATCAAGCACATTCCCAGGATCCCAAGCAGGGGCACCGTGTGAATCAGAAGCCAAAAACCCCTGAAGATACTCCAAAAAGAAAAAATTCCAAGTGCATCCCTTACTTCCCCAAGGATTCTTTCACAACTCCTGATTTAATTCTGATATGACACAAGGATTAGAGTAGGAGATTAAGTTATTACTGTGACTTGCCTTAGCTTCTGTCCTTCCTAGTTCAGTTTTCCCTGTAGCTCCTTAGTTTTACTCAGCTGTGGCAAACTGAAGCTGTGTCTTCCAGACAATAAAGGATTTCATGGGCTGCAGCACCAAGCAGGGGAAGCTCAAAGGAAAAGAGAAGTCTTTGTGTTATTGATATGCTCTAGCTATTAAGATACTGGAAATTACTAACTATTGGGAATCTTTCAGGACATATATAAAACTGGGCTACTAAAAGGTAAGACAAGAAGATTATCTTTTCAAATATCTAATTTCTTCTGTGAAAAATAAGTGTAAAAATTACATTTAGAGATATGGATCAAGCTAGAGAAAGCCCTTTTAAACAAGGACAATTAATATGGATTCTATCAGAACAATAAAAGCTGCAAGGACAGCAACAGAATTCAACACAGAGAACTCTCCTTTTATTGTTTCTGCCTTTGATTTGGCTTCAAAAGCTGCTTGACCACAACTGAGAAAAATCCAAAGCTTACAATTTAGGGAATAAATAAAACATTTTTAAAAATGAAAATAGACATTAGGGCTAAAAAGAAGGAAAGAAAACCAGAAGGAAACAAGTACTTTCAAAACCACAGAATCTACCTCTAGATTAGCCAACTGGAAGGATTCACCAACTTCTCTTTGTTTTCCTGTGGCTGTCAGGGCACTCATGAGTCCCAAACAATGCATTTTTTATTTTTCTAGTCTGAAATCGTTGTGATGAACTATTAGGCAGTTCAGTTACAGATCATGTTTCCTGCAACATCAAAAGCTGGATTCTCCTTTCTGCATGTATAACTACCAAACACATCTCAGCCTCTGAAAGGTTTGTGCTTTACCAAGACAGTGTAAGAGGATTCCTGCATGTTTGACACCAATGACAAGTGCTGCACCTGCCCTCCCACCAGTCTGACCCACATTCCACTCTCACTGGCCTCATTACCTCACACTTCCCTACAATAAACTGCATAAGCCACTTACCTGCCTGTAATCCTGATAAATCCAAATAATTTTGAATGAGTTTGTTTTGTTCCTCTGCCCCTTCAACTTCCTCCGCCTTATTTTATGTCATCAGCATATTTCAGGCACTTTTGAAATTACATTCTGCTTGAGGTCACTGCACTCATTTTAATTCCAACCCCTCCAGCACATCAGTGCTTTAACTCCCCTTCTGATTTATTTATACTGTTTATTATCAGACCCAATTCAATCAATAAAAGCTGGAATTCAAACACATGCACATGTTTGAATTATGCATACAAACACTCATCAGGGGAGAGAAGACAATTGCTATGGTCTAGATCATTCCTCTAACATATGGCAGCTCATAGGTAAGGAGGCTCACAGCCATGAGTTTTTAATACCTTGACTTTTGCTTGACCCCAGTGGTTGTTTGGCTTCTGGAAACCAAAAGAATTGAAATAGCATCAGAAATTCCACAGAAGAGGCTTGGGCAAAGGATCTCTGCATTTCTTATCCCAAGCCACTAGAACCGTATTTATAGGCTTTCTGAGCTGACAGTTCCTTTATCAGCTCCTGTACAAACAGGAATTCCAGAAAAACACCAGCAACCCATGCCAGACAGTCATGTCAAGCAAATGTACAGGGAACTGGAACTTAAAGGGAAACCAAAGCACAAACCTCAATTGCAGCCTGGCTTAGGCATCAAACCAAGCTAAACGGGCTGCTGGAAGCAGAGTATGGAATTAATAGCTTTTGGCTCCCCTCTACAAACCACCACCCTCCCTAAACATTACTGGTCAGCAGATCCTCAGGCACAGCTCACCGCTGGCTTCTGCTTGCCTTTGAACACAGTTGGTGGTTACAACCCAACAACACTGCACATTCAGAAAATGGACTCAGAGAAAGTGTGTGGATGTGGTTTCTGCTACAGACAGACTACCTTTGGAATTGTGGATCCCAGCTCATCTGCCATTCCATTTTTCTCAGTCCTTTGCCAGCCACTCACAGCTCTTCCCTCTCTCTCCATCCTCTCCCCACCATGGCTCCTGTGCAGCCATCCATCATAAGCAATCACCCTCCCTCCCAATCACTGAAAAAGCTGTTTCTGTTTTTCCTTACTGCTCCAAGCTCTTGTGCCACAGCAGAGCTGCACTGGCTTGTAGCACATGGAGGCCTGAGTGCTGGGGCCTAAATCATAGCTCCTCTGCCCTCCTCATGAATTTGACAGTAACAAAACTCCCTCCTGAATCTTCTCTGGCCTAGAGTTATGTGAATTCTAGGAGTCTCTTTGAAATCCTGTTTTAATATTTCCCAATTCATGCACAGAGTATTTTGGCTTTTCTATCAATACATTTCTGCTCGGTAACTCCTAGTTTGAATGCTGATTGTGTTTTGCATAAATTAACTAAATTGCAGCCCTTCTGTTTCATTGGTACTTTTTGTCTGCTTCCATCAGGAACAATGTCAGGGAGATTGCAAGCTGACTACAATTCTCTTTCCTAAGCAAGAGGAAAACAAGTAAGAGCCCAATCAGCACCAGTTTCCTGATGTCTGTTGGGCTTTATAAGCTGTATTATGCTCTGCCATTTAACAATTTCTGTTCTTTTGGTTCACTCTAAGAAGGGAATGCAACAATTGCCACAGTGTTCTGAGCCTCTGGTGTCTATTGATAAATAATGGAACAGGTGTAACAGCAGCTTCTTGCTTTCTCCTTAAAAATTCCCGGAGCTAACAAGTTGTTTGTGCAATGCCAAAGCAAGGACAGGCCTCTGCTCCCAAGTTCCAACACTCAGCTTCCAGAGGGAGATGTGCAGCAGACTGGATTGCACAGGTAAGCCAAGACCAACAGCAGTGTGAGGCTGCCATGAAGCACAAAACTCTGCTCAGATGCTGCCTGAGCCTGAAAGGACCCACATCCCCACAGGAAGGGGAAGTTCCAGCAATAGATGGCACATTTTAAAGATTCTTTTACCACACAGCATGAAGTCCACATTCAGCCCTGGTCTGACAGCCAACAGTGTTTAGACGTGGGACATGTTTCATTAACCAAGGAATACACTCACATCTCACCCATGACAAAAATCAGTTACCACAAGTTGGTTTATAAAACAGTCACAGGATTTATTGAGATAAATACAAATAGAAAGTTACATAGATTCTTTATTCTGACAAATGAATGACACTTCCAGAGTGTCCCCACTTAACTGGGCTCTAACCACCATCGTGTACAGACACAGCTGCCCCTGGGGCAGCACCTGGCTGCTGCCATGTGCTCATCCCCCCAGGGACCAGGGAGGCTCAAACCTAAGCAACATGACCAACATGCTTTGGATTGCAAGTGCTGGGTCATTCCCTACAGCACCCCAGCAATATTGCACCAACAACTGGTAATGCCATGTTCCTTAGCTAGAAATGCTGAAAAGGGATAGTCTTACTGGTGCTGTGAAAGGGGATGGACTACCTAACTTTGCTCCACCTGGCTTTTTAAATACATATTTTTGCATAATTTAAACAACCCAGAGAACGGCACATGAACACACTCATTGCATACATTTGTCTAGGACAAGACGTAAAGTGCAGCCTTTAGTCATGCTGAAATCATTTCTAGTTAAAAACTAAACCAAAAAGACAGACTTGGAGAGGGTAAATCTGTGTAACAGACCTGCACATTGTCTACAAAAAACCCACCCCAGAACTATGCTGACCCCCGTTAGGACATGCAACTGTGGAGTTAAAACAGGAGGTTTTAAATGCTCAACTGAAATTGCCTCATTCAAAACCAACCTGAATTTGGGAGCCAGAGAGGTACCAAAATATTGTAAAAACAAAGAATTTTGTTCAGCCTTTTAGTGAACTTTTATAGCTGGTGGCTGTAACACACATCCTAGTTAAAAACTCCTACTGAACACTACACACTACAACCTATGGAAGCTTGTGTTTTCCAGTGGATTATTGCAAGTCAAGGTAACTTTTAAGGTGATCTGACAAACAGCAACCTGGCTTGGGTTAATGTTCAAGGTATTTAATTTATAGACAGTATATTTCAAACATACTTACATATACACAAGCTTAAAAAAATCTGTTCAGTGCTGAGAAATTTAATGAACTGATAATAAAAAACAGAAGTGAAACCTTGTCAGAAAGGCATTAGAAAATCTGAACTGTTAGAAAATATCAGTATAATGCCAGCATTAGAAAAAGATATTAGAACTAGAAAAAATTAACTTGAGGGGTCTTTTGGTTAAGAAATTGCAATCATAAAAAGTCTGTACTGAAGAAGCGTTTGTTTTAAATTATAAAAAAAACTGTAAAAAATTAAATGTAGAATGTTGCAGTGTTTACACTGTTTGCTGCAATAGCAGTGGTATATTTCTGCCTGCAACTTCCAAAGAGCATTTTGTGATCTTACAAGAAAGCAATTTGTTACAAATACTGTACATATTATAATACATGACTGGTTAACTTATACTAAAGTAAGCCCTCCCAAAATACAGAACACAGCTGAGGAACTTACTCACCATTGCAGACAAGCCCCATTCAAACAAAACCAAAACAGTTATTTCTGTTTCCCCAAGTGAACTACTTACTATGGAACGTGAAATAAGGGAAAGTATTTACACAGGTCTGCTCAGGAGAAAGGACTCTGCTCTCAGAAAGAAAGTAACTGTTATCACACAAAACCGTTTCTTTAGTATTTAAGCATTAGTTTTTGAGCAGGAAAAAGTTTTAATCCACCTTAAAAAAAGACTTTTTTCCCCAGGACCCACTTTATTGCAGATCTGGGTTCCAAGAGAAGACCAGGTCCAGGAGAAGTATAAGCTTTATACTTTTTCTGAGGCTACTCAATTTGACTAACACAATTCTGCTCTTTCTTCCAAGCCCCTGTTCCAACAGGCAGGGGACATCCCACCTCACTTTCCATGCCTCATCTGGTGTTGGCCCCAGACTGTGCCCTGTAACCCACAGGGGCTGCAGAGCAAACTGGGGTACCACCTTTCCCCACAACACTTCTGAATTGGGGTTTTGCAGAATTTAGAGGCCCTTTGTTTAATGAGGTGTGCATGTAAAACAAACAAAAACTTAAGCCTGTAACTCTCTGTAACACCCTTGTACAGCCACAGCTCCTGTTGCAGAACTGAATCTCTCAACTTGAGTGACCTTTGCTAAGCAGAATGAGGATTTTTCTGCTTAGGAAATCCCCAGTCTATCTGGTCCTGGGAGAGGCAGCAGTAACAAAAACTGACCTGTGAACACCTGTAAGGGCAGTCATAAACCCATTATGACCTGTAACACTGTAAGGGTGTAGCTCAGAAGTAATAAATCAATAGAAACCTCACAATATACAAAGAATCTTGAGCTCTCTGTGCATTGCAAAATATCACACATAAAAATGACCCATGCTTAATTCTAGCAGTGCAACTACTTCAAAAAATGAAATTATTTTTGAGCTTTTCCCACTGATACAGAACTAAGTTCTTCATAATATTTTGTTAAAATTCTAAACTATTCACATATATACACTTTTTTTCAAATAAACGCAATAGCTGAAACAGTACAAAGATTATAATAAAAGTGAGGAAAGAATAGCTTCAGGGAAGTTTGCTATAATCAGGTTTTAAGATTTAGCAACCTTTTTAAGCTTATAGCAGACTTATACTAACGGAAATGTTTTGTTAAAAAATGAAATGTAAATGCCAGTTATGCTGAAACACTGAGTGTGGTGTAAGACTTTACAGACAATACTGAAGTGCAGGTGAGGTCAGAGTTATCACCCCATTTACAAAGGGAAAACTAAAAGGAAAGAATCACTCACAGGAATCAAATGCCACAGATGAAATAAGGTTGTGAAATGAAGACTGTAACATTTCTCAACACCCTCTTTCCTGCTCAAATAGGTAACAAAACCCACCTTATCTGTCCTTGTTATTCACACTAACAGAAACACAAGGTGAAAAACCATCCTGCTGTTCAGCTTTCACTGCAAACCAACCCTTAGTTTTGTTTTTCAATGGTGATACTGTCCATGTTACCCTGTTTCAGTTTTATGGTGGCAAAGAAAGACACATCTTGATCTCTGTCAGACTGCAGGGCTAGAATGGTCTCTTCCGCAGCTTCTAGATGAGGATTGCCAACACTTTTAAAATAAGCTGGAATAAGAGAAGAAAAAGAACAATTTTAATCAAATCCAAAAGAATAAACCCTAGGCCATCAGTAGTGCAGAAATACAGAGAATGCCAAAACCAGCTGGGGCAGCTTATCCAGCTTATAGTCTCCTTACAGAAACTACAGGAAACTAAGGAAGCTGACAGAGAAAGAGAAATATGCTGCTTCTGATTCATCTTATTAGGTACTGAAATACTTCTAAGACAAACTTTTTGCTGAGCCCTAAATAGAGATGTATCAATGAGCAACAGGAAGCTGCCACTGTACAGTGCATTCCAAAATCTTCTCCAGACTTTATTCTGAAAAAAAGAGAGGTGGTTTCTGTCCTTCTTCCTCTGCATAATCAGAGAGCAGCACACAAATTACGTTTGAGATACACCAAAATAACCCACGGTGGTCTTTCAGAGGGACGTTGGAGCCCCAACGCGGAGCCGCCTCGGGCGCGGTTCGCGGGGCCGCACTGCCCCCAAGTGGGGCCACTCGGCACCTGCAGGGCCGGCCAAGGCAGCCCCAGCCCTCTGGGGCGAGCATCCCGTGTTCCAGGGCTACACAGCCACTGAGTGCTCCCAAATCTGAATTTAAATCCCAGATTACAGTGCATGATTCTGTTTCACAGCCTTGCACAGACTGAGCTACAAGAGCTGTGCTGGTAGAGGAGAGCCAGCACTCCTGAGATGTTGGATCTTTCCCAGGAAATGAAGGGCCACACCTTTCTCCAGCAATGTCTGCCTGAGAGCCTTGGCGAGCAGGACCCTGACGTTTGGCACAGGATCTGATGCAAGGCTTAGAAGGCTGGGGAGCAAGTGTTCAACAAACTGGTCTACAGGCATGCACTCCTCTTCCACTACAGCCTATGAGACAAACACACAACAGGAGAAAGCAAGATTTATGTTAAAAATATACTCATTGCCATTTGTTTCATTTCTTTCCACGTTATCCTTAATTTGGCCTGTTAACAAAAGCTCTGAACAAGAACAACCCACCAGGTGTCTCACCATTCTGAAGTTCAGCCAAAGATGGGCCAGGAAGAGCAGATTAATTTCGTTCAAGAATGTTTTAGGAAAGGTTTTTCTCTTCCCTGTCATCACCCTTTCCCCCTTTTAACATTCAACCCTTGCTCCTCACTACTACCAAGCAAGCATTTTTGGTTTGGAGAGGGATGAGTGGTGACAAAGAGGGAAATAGTTCCTGGCATTCAGCACCCATTGGTGGTTTGAAGAGTTCTTGTGATCCTTTGTCCTAGCACAGCCAAGGATTAAACAAATGCATCTCTATTTGGGACTTAATTCTTGGCTTTGCCACTGGGATACCAGAAAGTCCCCAGAGCAGCTATGGCAGCTGAAAGCACAGACCCAGACAGGGATACAGCCTGGAGCAGGACAGCTGGATGCCAGCACTGAGACCACACTGACTCTGACCAAACCAAAAATGACCAAAAAAATTGTGAGTCCAAATTTCAGTGTTGCCCACATTCCTGCAAAGCCCCAAATTTTCTACACGTAAAACCAGAGAGAGAACATTCCAACCTGGCAGATGAAGGCAAAGGCTTGTCTCCCAACCCACTTGGAGCAGTGGCGAAACCGCACCACGAGCTCATTGATGAAATTTAATCCCAGGGCACTTGCACTGTTTGCATAGAACTTCTGGAGTATTGCTACAACCTGTGAGCCAAAGGAATGAGAAAAAGAGGGGAACAAAAAGAAGGAATTACATTTCAGCTGCAGCCCTTAGACTTAAAAAGCCATCATTTGATTTGAATTCTACAAGGGACACTGTATTCAGTGTAGTCAGCTGTGCTTGTAGGCTTCATAACAATTTAAATCAGCTTTGGGGAAAGATCAGCAGTTGGCTGTTCTGTGTTTTGTTGTGGGTTTTTTTCCCCAGAACTGGGGTAAGGTTTTCCAAATCACATATACTGGCTTTCACTCACTTCAAAAGATTTCTCATTTACATACAACCACAGAAAAAAATTTCAATATCTGTAGCAGTCTGACAATTCAAAATATTTTATAAACTTTCCATTTTACTTTTTTCTGTACTGATTCCTGTGTTTATCAAAACATCCCTATTCACCCAACTAGTATGAAAAAACTGTGATTTCAGGTACCCTCTCCAGGACCATTTTCCTGCTCTCCTGCCAGGAAGGTGAACTAAACCCCCCTACCAGTTTGAAGGAGATCCACCGAACTTCTGAAACTTTATCGGAGCACAGAGTTAGTGCAATGTGCCTTAAGTAGTCATAGACATCATTGGGATTGTAGAGCTCCAGGATCAGGATCAGCTGCCTGGAACACAAAGGAAATCATTAACTGTACCAAGTGCAGCAGCAGCCTGCTGCCATCCACCAGCTCTTACAGGTGAGGAAGGAGCACTAAAGCACCAGGGCTACTACAGAGCCCTTGAGAACTTTGTTCTTCTCTTCACTTGTTAGAGGTACAGCTTTAATCCATCAGGGAGGCCAAGAGAAACTACATGTGATCCAAACTACATGTACCAGTGTATCAACATTACCCAAAAGAATAACCAAAAGCTACAGAGATAAGCATGAGAAGCTTTTTTCAACTTCAAAACAGTACCCTGTACATTCATGCAAATCAAAAACTGAATATTTACCTCAGTGTAGAAATCTACATTTCAGAAAATAATGCCTATCTCAGAACCACACGGAACTCACTCCAGCCACAGAACCAGCACAGAACCAGCAGCCACACAGAACCCAGCCAGTGACAGCTCCCCACCAGGGCTCAGGGAGCTCAGTGTAACTTCTGTACCACTGTGAGTTTGTTGTGCCAAACTACAAAAGGAGAGCAAGTCCTCAACAGCCCAAACACAGCAACACAATAAACACAAAGGTCAGATAGGAGCTGCAAACTATGCCACCAAAGGCACTTCAAATATCAACAGGGCATGTAGAAAAGGAACTGTGGGATGTTACTCTACCTTTGTTATATAGCCAGTCTTATAGAAGTATCAAAAGAATAAACTTATTTTTTAAGAGCTGTTTTTTCTTTCCTACACATAAAAAAATTATTTTTTACATGTGTTTCACTAATTTTTGCAAGGAGTCTTGAACTAATAAATTCTCACTAATAGTATCTATCAGATTGTCATGTTTCATTAGCTGCAACTGAACCAGATCTCCATTTCAGTAAAATCGCAGACACTTAAGTTTCAGTCACACATTACAATCCAACTGTGAAAAATAAAAAACCCAAACACCCTCAACTCCTCCCAAACAACCCTAGCAGCCAGAGGCTTTTTCCTTCCCAAAGAATGGTTCTAAACTTTTAGCTCCTAATTGAGATGTGCTAACTTCTGAATGTAATTACTTATTTCCAAGTTAGTTACACAGGTTAAAAATCAGAAGTTAACAAAATTACATACTCTGCCAGCTCGTAACGAAACCTCCAGTTCCTGCTGTTATCAGTCACCACAAATTCTTGCAGCTGGTAAAGATACTCTCGCCTTTTGTCTGCATGAAGTAGCTAAAGGAAAAACATTACTGGTATAAAACTGGTAAAACTTCAAACTTGCAGTTCTCTGGTGTGTTACTCTATTCAAACTCCATGCATTTTCCTACTTGAAAGCAAGTGACCATTGACAAGGTGCTTCCTAAAAACTGTGCACAATCACCTGAGTGCCTGGACACACACAAGTGACATCCAAAGGACAAGAAGTCATCCCTTTAGCAACACCCAAAGCACCATCTCTGGGCATAAGTGTGAGTAACCAAAAGCTAAGGGTCTGTGTGTATTCCACAGCAGCCCATCAGGATCTGCCCTCTTCTCTCCCAGCCCCAAACACTAATAGTGAATGGGCCAACTTTCCCAACAGACAGAAGCATTTACAAGCACATTTACAAAGGGTTTTCAGCTTTGGTATTTTGTTGGGATATGAGAGAAAAGAGAGGTGAGGCACATTAAAAGAAGGCATAGAGGCACACACACATGGAACAGCAGCATTGTAGAAAACAAAACATTCATTAGATACTGATACATGCACAGCTCATTCAAAAACTCTTCATACAACAGTCAGAAATCGTTTTATGCTGAGAAATTCATTACACTTCCCTACCTTCAGAAAGTCATACAGATGTTTGAGGACACCAATACGCACTTCATCCAGGTCTTTCAAGAACCCATTGAAAATTGGCACCAGATCAGCAGCTGTTAACTGATCCCCCAGGATCACAGCCAGCTCGTGGATGGAGAAAGCCAGAGTGCGCCGCACCTTCCACTGCAAACAAGGAACCATGAGGCACCATAACCAAAATAAACAAGCTGTTGAACAACCCCTGGGTGAGGATTGAGACAACAGGGCAAACAGAGCTAGCAGAAAGTGTTAATCATATTAATTGTAAGTCTGATTTAAATCTGTAATTTTATATTTTTAGTGCATATTTTTTCCCTTGTAAGAAATAATATGATCTTGTAACTTCAGTGCAACAAACTGAGCAAACAAATCTCACAATTCTGATTTATGGTTACAAAACCTTTTTTTTCCTTACCTGTACATCTGAAGCCAGTGTCTCATAGGTGTCCTTGAGGCAGTGCCAGTTCTGCCTGCCCAGAGTCAGGGCCACACCAGGCAGGCTGTAAGCACAGTGCTTGGCAATCTCAGTGTCAACAGTCTGGGCCCGAGCAGGGTCAGTCATGGACAGGTACTGGTCCAGTAAAGGCTGAGGGATGATGTCCTACAGACAGACACACACTTCAATTTAAAATCAGACAGAAAATACACTTGCTGTGCTACAGTTCTACCAACCAGCCAGCACCAAAACACATCACTTGTGTGTGTTACCCTCACAGTGGTTACTTGTCCTCTCATTAGGACAGAGAAGTCAGCCATGAACAGCCTGATGCCAAACAGTAAATCAGTGACAGAACAGTACAGTCAATGCCTACCTTGGCTGCAAGGTTGCCTCTAAGGCACCAAAAAGGCAACAGAATGTTTCTAATTTTCTCACTTAAAACAGAGTTCTCCTTGGATTCTGGAGCATTCCTTCACATTCCACAACTGATCCATTGCAGAAGATGCCACTGCATTAAGGGTAAGATGAACTGTAGCCAGTACTCCACTAAATCCATTTGATGCCATGTTAATCACCTGTAATTTCGACTTGTCATCTTCAAATGGAGGATTATTTTCTTGCTCTTTTCTCAAAAATACACTGGTTCCTCTGTGTTGTTCCTCTGAGTCCTGTAAAAGGAGGTACCAGGTAGTGAAATGAATGAGACTTGGTGCTGTTTGGGATATTTCAAAGCATCACAGTGCAGAACAATGGAGTTCAGATTCAGAACAGTCCTGCACAGCCAAAGCCTTGTTCAGTGTGTTTATGCAAGCACAACAGTTGTACACTGAGGCAAACAATAGAGACTGTAGCAGCAACAAGGGCAGCAGTAGTTAAGATTTACTTCTAAAGAAAGCAATGTAATTTACCACCACAAACCCAACATTCATACACATCTTGGACAGTTACTTTTAAATAGTTTTTAATCTTGAAATCAACTTAAATTACTCAACAGAATTTAATCAGAAAAAAAAACCCTACAAGACTACTGCAAAACTTTAACTCCTAGGTCATTTGAGTGCAAACAGAAATTATAACCCTTAATGGCTTTTCTTTTTTTGATTAGACTAAGTAGAATATCACAGCTGTGGTCTAGTAATGTTTAAAGGCTTTGGATCAAAAGTAGGTCAGTTATGCCAGGACCTACACAACCCAACACAGTTCAGACATGGAGCACAATGTGTACTTACTGTGCTTTTCAGCACACTGGTGGCTGACTGGTCACTGATGTCATCCTGAGAGGCAGCAGACGAAAGAGTGTCCCCCTGCACCTGGTTGCAGGCAGCATCTGAAATAGCTGTTTCATCCAAAATCATTTTGTTCTGAAGATTGTTGCCATTTTCTTCCATTTTTTTGGTCTCACAGTCACCAACAGAATCAAACTGAGCAGCTCTGAGAGCAGCAGACAACACTTGGACCTGAGCTGTATAAAGCAAAAGATGGTTATTTAGTCCCCCTACTGCATTTAAAAGCATTAAACTTGTAATTAACTCATCTGAAAAAATAAAAGGTAGCCCAGTGTGAGCTGCACAGAAATGATGTATTAGCAAACATTTGCTCTTGGAAAGAAAAGGCCTTTTACCCCAGAGCACTCAAGAGACTCAGTGAAGCAAGAAACTGAGCTGACTATGGATGACAGGAGGGATTTGGTCCATAAAACACAGATCCCACTATCAGGCCAATATCCTTCCAATACTTTCAACAAAGGGCCTGTTTCAGGTAGCTAAGGAGAGAGAACTTGAAATTAGGGCCATTCTCACTCAGGCAAATATTAGATTTATTCAGCTGGTAACAGGTAGAACTGTCACTAAACCCCCAGTACCTACAATACTAGAAACCTGCTAAAACTGCCTTTTAACAAGCTGGTGTCCCTTTTGTAGTTAGATGAATTTATTTTTCATGCAAACAGAAGCTAAGAACACTTCCCCAGCTGCTCTAGAAATAACTAAGGTCTTATGAAAAAGGCTGTTGCAAAACCTTCTACTATAATTTACTGCTCCAGGTAGGCTCATCGCCCTATGAATACAAAGCCAATTAAAATGCAGTCAAATGTTTTGCAAAGGCTAGAAAACCAGCTCAGAGAAAATACTATTTTACTGTCACAGAGCCTCACCTTGAACATCTGGATCATCTATGTGCTCCTGTAAGCTTTCAAGAACCTTTTTTATTTCACTGCTAGCAACACAGTTATTGCATGGCACAGAGCAGGCATCGCTGTGCTTCTCAGCCTTGAACTGCAGCAGCTCCAGGTCCTGACTTATGTCAGGCAGAGGAGGGCGCCAGTACAAGAACGTGTTAAACACGTCCTCAGCAGGCGGCAGCCTCGAGCTCATCCCCGGAAAACTGCTGTCCTTTGTGGCTTCGGTGGCACCAGCAGCAGCTTTGTCACCCTGACACAAGTGAGACACTTCTTCTCTACAGCTGGCACAACAATCTGAACTTCCTTCCCGTAGATCTTTATTTAGGTCCTCAGAGAGCTTTGGATGAATTTCTGCTGAAGTCGTCTCAGTCGGTGATTCCGGTTTGATTTCCATTAGTTGTTCTGAGCTGGAAACAAAGTTATTGAAAGTAAACTTTAAGTACTCTGTAACAAGAGGTTCTCAGTGAAATACTT
The DNA here is from genome assembly GCA_020086605.1 of Lanius collurio. Taxonomy (NCBI): domain Eukaryota; kingdom Metazoa; phylum Chordata; class Aves; order Passeriformes; family Laniidae; genus Lanius; species Lanius collurio. The sequence continues at coordinate 859,072 of JACBWW010000027.1, forward strand.
CATAAAAGACAGCAGCAACAAGAGAAGCTTTTCTCTCCAGAAAAACAGAATTTGTGTTACCACTATGCTTTACTTCACCAGTTTTCCCTTTGCCCTCCTGTGAAGCCAAAGTGAATTTTCCAATAATGTAGTTACACTCAAATGTGTGATCTCACTCTTCAGACCTTTTCTAGAACTGCATTCTCAAGCTGGGATTTTTAGCCTTGACAAACAACAAAAACCAATTACCTTTTTTTTAACCCTTTCCACTACACCACACCTTTCCCAGGATTTACCAGGACAATGCAGCATTTGCACTGGAAGACCTCAAAGTGATATTGTTCCTTGGCTGACAGGAATTGGAATTCACATCTTGTGCTGATGGTCGGATGCTCAGTGTCCCATCTTCTCGGATGTAAAGACCAGCACTTGAAGGGTTTGCAAAGGTAGAAATAAATGGGCCAAGAGACTGAAAAGCAGCCTGACGAACCTGTGGAGGAGCAAGAGCAACAGTCAGGCTTGGTGCAACTCTCACAGAGTTGAAAAATAAAAATTTGGTGCCATTTTTTAGTACGAAACAATTAGTTCTTACCATAACACCTTCATTTAATACCAAACATAACCAATTACCAAGTAAGTGCCACTTAAGCAGAGGGTGACACACCTACACGTGTATCTACAACCTTTTTTGGAAGTTATAAATTCAAAGGACACCTCTGTCTACTTCAGCTCATCTATTTAACACAAGCAACTTGTTTTTCAGAAGAGTATTTACATTTATAAACTCTTGAGAGAGAGGAAAAATAAGACACTACTTCATTAAAGGAGATTTGTTTCTTAGCACATTAGGCTCTGATCTCAGCAAATGTACTTCAGAGCATTACTAAACTTGCCCATTATTTGTTCAGGATCTGCCTGGGAGGATGCATCAATTCCAGAGTGAGTTACTCACCCATCTGCAAGTGTCACTGATGAGGCTGATGAACAGTGGGGACAGTTTGCTCCTGCGAACTTCTGGGGACGTGGTGTAAGACACTGCCATAAAGCATTCAGCACAAGCCTTCCTCATTCCCCACACACTGTCAGAACAGAGCTCAAAGAACTTGGGAATCTGCCAGAAATAAGCCAATCCCAAACTAATTAAAGACTAAACAAAGACTGCAGCAATATCAAAGTATTTGTTTGAAAATTGGAGACAATGACAATTTAAGAGAGAATAAAATAAGGGAAGAACAGAAGAAACAGAGACAGGTTAAATGCATACAATAATTAAAGGAATTGGGAAAAAAACATCTCTCTCACTCCATTAGGAATGTGTGTACAACTATATACAAAAAGAAAGAATAGAAAGAATTACTAATGGCCTACAAAATCATAATTGAATTGATGATCATTGATGATCTAGCTCAGGGAAAAATAAAAGTGGTAATTCTAAAGTGTGTGTGTATATGTATAAATATATGTGCATATATATATCTGCTGTCAACTACATTTTTAAACGTGTTTTGCAAAACAATTTCTCTTAATTTCCAGTTTTGCTGTGTAATTGCAACCAAGGCCTTAGCCAAATCAATTAAAAAATGCATACACACTGATTAATTTATAGAGAGAACAATAAAGGAACTTATTATTAAACTTTCTGAACTGAGAAATACAAGCCTTGCAAATTGATTGGGTTTTTACATACCAGCAGTCTTTCTGTGGCTTCTTGCCCAACTGCATTACAAATGTCACCAAAATTAGCTGCACAGATCTAAGAAATAAAAAGGCATTAATAACATTGTGTCTCTTTCAAGGGCATTAGCTTGATTATCAACTCCACCATGCATTATTTATCCCATGAAACAACTGCACTTGTTTTGACTCTTCCAATTTCAGCCCTGTAACTGCATCATGTAATATTAACTCCTCCAAACAAAGACACACTGGAGCAAGTGTCCATACACCACATGCTTCTGGAATCAATAGTAATAAAGGTTTCTGCATGAGGAGCATCATCTGCTCCAGTAACCACCAGCAGGGACAATAAGCCCACATGAAAGTTTAAATCACTTTGAGCAGCAGCTGTCAAACCCAAAGCAGGCCAGAACATGATACCAGGGTCAGGACTTAGGTGTACTGACAGCACTACCCTGGCTCAAGGTGGCTTAAGTGCTTTGCTGAAGCAAAGTTTAATCAAGGTCTCAAGTTCGTGCCATTTACAGACTGTTAGAGAAGCTCTAATTAAGGCAAAAGGGACATCCCCTCTGCTGGAAAAAGATGTTGGCAAAATCTGAAATCATTTAAGATAGAACTGTGTTAATACATGTTTTAGTCACTCTCTGGGCTTATTTAGAAGGCAATAAGGCAGCTCAGCTTCCAGCAAGTGCACCTTATGTTACAGACCAAGCTGAAGCTCTGTGTGACCCTTATGACTATTCAAACATTTTAATATTTCTCATGCTACAAGTTTCCTTTTGTACTCAAACATGAATTAAAGTAAGTCTTACATTCCAGGGATTTCTCCTTTCAATAATAACAGATTTTTTTTTAAAGAAAGGATGTCTCAAATGTCTATTATTCCTGATTTTTGAAATCAGATGCTTGAAATTATGCAAGTTGATTCCATCACATAACTAAGCACAGCAGCTTAAAAAACAGTTGTGTAAAACTATTAAATGTGCAAGACCAGTTTAACTACTGGACCCAATCTACTGGCCAAGGTCTATTACCTGTTTCTTTACTGAACCACAGAAACTAGAACCATGTCAATAAATCAAACCTTCCCTTTCAGATGCTTTGAAAGTTCATCAGCTAAAGTTATGACTAAATTATGCAGGAAGGCACTTGAACAGCAATGTACAAACTGATTTTTAGGTGGGTTAGGGTTGGACACACACCAACCTTTCGGACTTGAAACAATTTCCCATCACTGCACAGTTCACAGAAACGGGGAAGCAGCAGGTGCTCAACTGTTGCTCTGCTCAACATGGAAGCCATTTTACAGATTATCTGAAATTCAGAAAAGGAACATGTGTAAGGAGAAGAAAATTATAAAGCTTGTAACCACAGCCAAATATTCCTCCTAAAAATTACCTCAGAGAGCAAGACAGTGATTACAATCAAATAGCTTTAACTGCTACACATTATTTGCATTTTCATACACCTGTTTTATGTGAAGCACAACTATAGCTTAACTTTAAATCATTCTATGCCAGAATATAACATTTCTTATTTAATTCCTTGTCTTTTTTATTTGGTTAAATAGAATTTTATTAATAGATTTGTTTCCAAGGTGTTTGAATGTGGCAAACATTGGTATTTCGTATGGGGAAGCCAAAAGCTCCATTGCACTAAGACCATAATACAAATCACACTCTTTAAGCATATTAGAAATATCCCAAGCTTCAGCACATGAGTAATTGGGCTTTAACAGTTCAGATACTTAAAAACAGTCCCAGCTCTTTGTAGGCTCAGATACCACAATAAAACAGAAGTTTGCCATACAACAAGAGACAAAAAAAGGGAGTGCAAGAAAAACTAGTTATTTATGTGAGCCAAAGTACACTTTGCAGGAATGATGTCCTGGAATTTTAGGATTTAACACTGTATAATTAAAGGAAGTTAGTAACACACTCATTAATTCAGCTTTCTCTGAGGAACCATCAATTTCCCCTACCAACACAAAACCTTTCTGCTGTGAAAATCACGTACTTTGGGTTGTGTGTTTCCTTTCAACTCCCACTTTCTGGGAGAAGTTGCTGTAATTCTTGTATTTGCAAGAGTAGGAAGCAAGGGGCTCTCATGCACCTTTCTCCTCAACTGCTCTGCCTGCAGAATGAGGGGTTTAATGCTTACACAAACATCCTCTGGTTAACAGTCCTCATCTTTCTGTTTTTATTTTTCAAAAGATATTGGAGATTTTGACCTTCACAAAAATAAGCTTTATTCCTTTCTAGGAATAAATGCTTGTCTTTGTAATAGAATGCTTAATAAGAACTAAGGAAGAGACCATTCAAGGACTTTCCTACAAATTTTCAAACTCCTAAAAGGCATCTGGTGCTCAGATGTCATCCTGGAAAATTGCCTAAGCAATTCCCAACTCCCAAACAAGGAAGAGGAAAATCTAGCTGGTAAAATATTTTACAGGTCAAGTGTCAGATATCCTCACTGAAATGTAATTACACACCAGCACTTTTCTGTGGAGTCAAATGATTTCTTGAAAGTCACCAGGCAATGCTTTTTTCAAAACACTTCAGAACTGAGATCAGGTCATATTTCTGCAGCATTACTGTGAAACCTGGTAAGAACACTCTGGAGAACACAGTAATCCTAACAAGAATTTTATAAAAGGCTGCCCAGGACCAATTGCATTTTAAAGTTATTCAGCTACTATTTTTACATCATTTAGCATCCTGAAGTATAAAGATGCTCTTTTTTACATCTGATATTTTCAAAAATTCAGAGTAAAAATTAAAGACTTATTTTGTTAAAAATCCAAATGTCTTAATAAACGAACACAAAAAGTTTGATTGCTTACTTTATTTAATGTCAGCACTATTCCTGGACCTCATCTTAATCACCACTATAAATTAGTGTTATCAACTTACATTCACAGCTTCCACCTTGTACTCATCATCACTGTCAGGGGCAGAGAGGTCCAGCAGAATTGGACACACCTTATTTTCAATGTCACTCTGGGCCACAAGGTCTTGTTCCAGCAGTATCAGTAGTGCTTCCTGACTTGCCTTTCTAACCTATAAACAAACACAAAAACAGTTTGTCACTATAACAACAACATTTACAGATACAAGAACCACAAAAAAAACCCTATTCTTTGAATGGATGCACAGGTACAAGCTAAAAAAAAACCAAACCCAGAAAAAAAGTCTTAGTTTTATTATCATAAGGAATTAGTAATAAACACTAAAATTTAACATAACCATTAGATGACATCTCATCACATTCTGAGAATAAGACAAAAGATGAAGACAGGATTTGCAAGTCGTGACTCCTGTAACAGACTATCCATGTGCTGTTAGGCAAATGCTGAAGTTTTCCAGTTTCTGTGAAGGGAAGTATTAAAAAAAAAAAAAAAAAAAAAAAAATCAGGCCTCCCTAGTGCAATGTGCTGAAACCAATAAATACAGAGCACTAAATAAAAGCCAGATATCAACCAACATGAAATTTCCTCTTATTTCCTCCTCATGCCTTAAATTCACTGAACCACACAGAATTTTCCAAGGATTCAACCCCTGCTGTCTGTTTTCCCTACCTGATTGTTAATATCTGTGAGGTACCTCACAACTATGGGCATAAGGTATTCAAAAAAGGCTGTTGGGAATTTTGGTCGACTTTCTTGTAGAAAAATGGCAATAGGAGGTATCTGTTCCATCAGCTCTGTACGAACAGTTGGCTCTGGAAATAAAAGTCAAAACTACATTAGTAAACACGAAATGAAGATCGAGTACCTTAAGAAAAAAAGTGGCATTTTTCTTTGTGGCATTTAAGTAAAACCTTATAAAATAAGGTCTTGTTGCCTTTGTAAAATTATGGCTCAGGCCTGTTACCTCAGCTAGAGAGGGACTGTGAGAAGTAAAACAATTCATTTTTACCCATGAGAATACAGTATAAACAGAAGCACGAGAGTTAAACAATAGAAGGAGAAAAACAGCAACATATCTGCACGTGTTATTTTTCTGAATACTTATGCAGGTAGGCAGTGGTAGTATGTTGTAGTTAGTCAATGAGTCTATTGTAGTGGTTTAGCAGCCAATAAATCTGTAACACAAATGATAACATTCCACAGGTGTACAGAAGAGGCTGCTTTGTTTAATAAACAGCTTTTTGGCCCTTGAAAGAGGCACTGTCCCTATGTGTTGTGACTGCCCCAACAGTGACATTTCTTAAATGTCTTTACAACAGAGGAAAATTTAAATAATCAAAACATAAAAATAGCATCACTGAGATTGCCTCTTCTAAAAGAAAAGCTGACTAAAACAGAATAGCCTTACATACATAATCACAGTTCAGAGACTTAGGATCAGTTCCCAAATCAATCCTATAAAATGAGGTCACTTGAAAATTCAGTCACCCTGAATGTATGCACAAGAACTATTAAAACACACAACTGCTCTTTGCCACTTACACCAGATATAACAAATCAAATTTAACAAATTTCTTGAAAAATATTGCTTCAGGCCGTATACTAAGAAAGGGCCTTTCATTTAGCATTTACCATACAAAATACTTCAAAAACAGAGACAAAAATGAATCTGTTTTCATTGACAGATCTTCCTGCTATGATTCAACTTCCTTAGTTCACTCACTGCCTTCTGAAAATCAGAAGTCAGTACTTCCTGTGTTGCAATTTACATAAAATAACTTGTACAAATTAAAAAAAAACAAACAAAAGCAAACTTTCAAACCTGCATCTTCAGAGAGCCTGACCACTATTTCCATTACAGTCAGAAAGTCTTCTTCATTGCTACTGAAATCTCGGAAGACGTCCAGAAGACCCCTGGCAATAATTTGTCTGTGAAGTGAACACATTAATTGCTTTAATACCCAGCCAACAACACAGAGATGGGATGCAAGGGGAACTTATGAAATGTAAATGGCACCATAAAAAAGATCAATCTCTTCTCTGACCATTCTACATACCAACAGAACAAAGATGGAATCAAGAGATCTTATTTAGATAAACAAGAATGAAAATCTCTTTTCATGGAAGTGTTTTACAAGTTATTCAAATAGAAATAACATGAAGCATGTGTTTGGGAGAATAATGAAAGACACAGTGACATCTTAACATTCACAGTGCACTCAGACTCAGGTACCACCACGTGTGCCAGATGTGCCTTTACCTGTTATATACATTATCACTGAAGGCATATTTCTCTAGACGAGCCAGTGGAGTTAAGTTATCCTGTCCAGGAATATCCAAGAATGCTGTTATCCTCATGCTACCACAGTCTTGTCCATAATCTTCAATGCCAACTTGAAAGACATGAAAAGCAACAAAAAAAAAAAAATCCAAGAGTCAGCAAGAGATGTTACAATGTAAAATACAAGAAAGCAGTAAGTATTTTTTTAAAAGAAATGTAATTGCATTTCACTGAAAACGGCTTACAAAGTCATGTTAAATTGTATCTAATGAATTTGAGTACGACCCTTCATACAGACTTGTAAATTCAAGCCTTAAAATTTAACTCAATTGTCAAAATCCTTGGCTTTAAACACACTTTACTTTGCCCTTTCAGTGGAGGATCCACATGCACTGAGTTAAGAGGGCTCAGCTGACACAACTGCACATCACAAACCAACCCACACATTCAAAAGGAAAGTCCCATTAGAAGAAATTGGAATTTTAACAATCATAGTAAAGTTCAAGCTGCACTGCTTTACAACAGTAAATTCTTATGTCTGTTTCAAAGTTCCCAGGGTACGTTTTTCTCACTGCAGTTACTGTGACACACACAAATCAAACGGGTAAGTGCAAAAAACTTCAACTTCACTGTACTTGTGAATGTGCTGGGAGCTTCCCACTGCACACCTATCAACTGTGGACTTTTCTGTGGTAACCTACCCTTCTATGAATCTTTTTTGTACTTATAGCCTCAGATTTTGACCCAAATATTACCACACCAACTGTTACAATTTGCCTCACCAAGTCTAACAGGCACCATTGCAGACCACAGGCAGGAGGTATGACTGTGAAAAGGAAAGGGAATGGGATAATTTTGTTGCCAGCTTATTTTAATCCTTCATTCTTACAACCAAGTGAAATAATGTGCCTGCAACACAAATCTTTCACATAAATGCTCTTATTTAAGCCCTGAATATAGGAACTCCACAGAAATAGTTGCACTGGAGTAGTTAATATTGCTGCTCTGTTTACAACTGTCCCAAGTGCTCCTATGCCAGGCACACTTCTTTCACACAAACAGAGCAACTCAAGGAAATGAAAATTCTGCCAACACAGCTTCTCACATGCATGATGTATCTCACAAACCAGCACATGTGCTGACAGTGACAAACACTGAAGACAACAAGCCACTTCTTTGGCCTAAGATCCATTAAAACCCGTTATAAATCACTTTATTTGTTAAAAAAAACCCTCTGTTACTGAGAGGTACCAAGCCTCAGATTTTTCCCAACATTTCCTGTGTAAAACTCTGCACTCTCAGAAACACAGTGCAGTAAAAGAGGAAATCATCTGAACATACTTGGAGAAAAATGCTATATCTGGGCCTTTGGGGGGTGGGGGGGTAGGAAGCATATTGGTTTAAGGTCTCCAAGAGACCCAGGTGAGTTAAAATACTGCAGCAATTCCAAATTCTGCTGTTCTGGAAGACAATGTGCTCAACAAGCTCAATAGATTTCAAACAAAATAGAACTGTGGGATTAGATTAAATGTTGACATTTCAAATGTACACAGATACTAAAAGTGAACTCACAGCTACACAATGGGAAATAGATGCTAATTATTCCTGGCTTTTTTGAATGATGACATGTTGCACTGAAACCCTTATTTCCACTCCACTGGTCATTATTATTTCTCATGGCTGCTCCTTACAGAAGGGTCTGTTGGGTTCAAAATATTTATCTGCACAAATGTAAACAATTTACAGTGCCCAGGTCGTCTGGGATCGATCTGCTCCAGGACCTTCCCCCACTAAAAGCATCTGAAAACACCCAGATTTGCTGCTTCAGAAGAAGCTTGCTGTATCCCTGAGAGCTCAGGGGAAGTCACAGTGTCTGTGGGATTGCAGATTTCCCTTCTGAGGTTGCAACAAATTCTCCACACCCAAACTCTGGCCATCCTTATATCTATGCAATTATAGTATGTATATTTGAAATTCCACACAGACCAGACACTCACTAGCTGATTTTTGAGGCTAGTCACCTGTTACACAAATAAATTCTGATTAGACTCAATATACTTGTCATTAGCTTTACCTAGATCCCACCTGTCCCCAATTAGAAACATTTTAACCATTAAAGCTATTAGTTCACTTCAAATATTCCAGAACTCCTGCCAATTCAAATGACAACAAAATAAATCCCAGTTCTAACTTTGACTACAATACCACACCTGGGACTAATTTTGTAAACATGATGTACATGTTTAATTTTACTACATGGAGTAGCTCTATTATTCATTTAAAGTACTTAAGCACACACCAGGGCTTCCAAGAGCAGAGAGAAAACAGAGCACTACTACTTATGCTCAGGATTGAGAGTTAAATACCTGAAATATTTTCCACACACTCTCACTACACATAAGTAAGGAACAATCATGGCAGAATCCATTTTGTATTCTCTCATGAATTTTAGTTTTCTTTTTTCATAAAAAAAGACACAATTGGTACTCACAAGTTTCAGAATACACCAAGTACTACAAAGTAAATCCCAAATACTGAACTACTATTTCTTATCTAATGTTCTTTCACAAGTACATCTAATATTCAGTATTTTACCCTCTAACTAGATCAAACAAGTAAGCTTGAAATCTGTTCACCTACAAACAGAAATAAATGTGACAGTATTCACAGCTGAACTCGAGTTCACTGTGCTCAAAAGCTGCTCAGAGGTGTAAAAAACTCAGGGTCACAGGACCTAACGGAGCAATTCAATGTCATCACCCAGTGTCACCATCCACATTTCACAGCACAGACCAGTAAATACCAGCACCAAGCACAACAATTTAATGAGCTCAAGGAGGCAATTTTCCCTCCTGGTGTTTGCACAATAAAAAACAAATTCTTTAAATACTTTCTTATTAATTATATAAAGGGCAAAAATAAGCTAATTATTTCTTCCAGATGACCTATTATCTCATCTTATGGAAAACAAGTTTTAAGCTTCACTTCAATTTAAGATAGATTTTACTACAGTTTTTTGCCACATTCAGAATAAGCCCCTGGACTCCTTGTTTCAACACAATTAATCTTCAGTGTGCATGACACTTTTTCACCAATTTAATTCAGCAAGAAAGAATCCATTTCCAGTGATTTATTTCACTGAGGCTTTCCTAAAATACATCCTGAACTCTTTGCTAGCCTAGTAACTGGATTAGCACAACAGTATGTCAGTCACAGGACACCTGAACTCTGCTACAACAGAGCTTTTGATAGCATAATTCTAAATGTATCATCAAAGAAATGACCATAAACAAATCACATAATCAGATTTTAATAAAGCTCTAAAAGGTACATTTATTTACATGCTCATCCTGAAACTGATAATTTCTTTTATGAGCTACCACTTATGGCAAAACTGTCTTTATCTGGATATTTTTACTTACTAGAGTTTTGCTTTAAAAGCATCAAACTTCTTAATCAACTTAGCAGACAAATCTGTTACAGTCCAAACAGAACAGCCAAGGAGCGAACACTAATGGAAAACAAACACTTCCAGGGATGGTCAACCCCTGGTCAAGGCCAAAACCCATAAGAAAACTACTACAAAATTTGCATTTATTTCTGCTTCTCACTCTTCATACACTGCTACCTACTAGGGAAAAGCAGAAACCCCAAAGTCTGAGAGCAACAATTAATAAAATTCCACAGAACCAGCTCCTCCCACAATGTCCCTGCACATCTTCCCAACAGATGACTTTAGATCCCACTCGTATTCCAACATTTCCTCTGGTTTTCCCGAAGACCACCTTTCTCCTAAATCAGCTTTCTCATGCTCAGCTGGGAAGGCAGGTGGGATGGATCCACCTGTTTCACATCTCCCAGCGGTATTAAACAATAAAGGTCTTGGGAGAAACGAATAAAGCTTCTCACATGAAACGAATACAAGTATCATTTTTTCTTTTTTAATAGAAAAGTCAATCCAGCATCCAACGTGCTAATGACACCACCCCACAGAGAGAGATGCATTCTAAGACCTTAAGAAGTTTGTATCGCCGTCACTCAAAGCTTTATCTCCTGAAATCACAGCGCTTACCAAGCAGGTTCAGGTCTGACAATGTCCGGCTCTTCTGGGACACAGCCCTGCACTACAGCGGCGTGCGATGGAGCTGTTCCCTGCTCTGGGACCCAGGGCAAGGTACTCAACCCAAACCCACCGGTTCGTGCGATCCAACCGGAGCACACACGGCGATTTTCCCTTTATCCCGCAGTGCACTTGCAGCATATCCCCGGGATTCGGGAGCAGCGGAACACAGCCCTCACAGCCTCTACAGCTTTGGAAAGTCTCACCGCAACTGAGCAATCCCTGGGCTAATTATCCTAAATCCCAGCGACAAGAAGAGCGGGGCTGATCCCCTTGTCCTCCCGTGCGCCTTTCGTAGGCAGGGGCGCTGCTGCAGCTGCTGTTTACACCGAGCCCAGCGGCCACTGGAACCAGCGGGGATGGTCCCAACACACTGGGAACCTTCACCTGCCAGAACTGACTCAAAATCCTCCCCTCGCCCTCACCGGGGTGAAAATGCGGAGAGGGAAAGAGGGCAACAGGACGACCCCGGGGTGGGAGCGCGGGCCTGAACAGGGAGCGGAAAAATAAAAAACAGTTACTCACAATCATCTAAGTCATCCTGCAAATCCACAAAATACAATGGGATCCCTACAAACAAAAACAGAAGAGAGATACCAGGGGGTTGGTTTCAGAGGGACGGTGGCAGCCCCGGCTGAGCCGCCCGCCCGCCGGCCTCACTTACCGGCCATCTTGGAATGGACATGGGCGAGGAGGAGGAGCGGGAGGGCACAGGGAGGAGCCGCGGGTGCTTCCTGCCGCCGGGTCAGCCCCGAAACGCCACCGGGTGAAGGAGCAGTGGCTGCCGGGGGTCGAGCGGTCCCTCAGCACCCGAGGGGGACAAGAGCGAGCGGGGGGTGCAGGCGGGGATTCCGGCGGCCGCCCAAGATGGCGGCGCGTCCGCGCAGCCTGAGGAGGAGCGCGGTGTGCGGGTAACCGGGGCGGGCGGGGGGCGGCCGCCGCGGGGACGGCGATGATCGTGCTGGGCCGCGTCTCAGGCACTCGCTGAAGGCGCTGCCTACCCGGCCATGGCTCTGAGGGAGCTGAAAGTTTGCCTTCTGGGGGTAAGTGTCGGGCAGCGGGAGGGAGAGTGGGAGCGGAATGAGGGGCCGGCTGGACAGGCTCTGTGGTGGCGGAGAGCCTCTTGTCAGAGCTCCGGGAAGCCTCTGTGGTGATGGCGGAGAGCCTCTGTCAGAGCCTGGAGAGGCTCTGTGGTGATGGCGGAAAGCTTCTAGCAGAGCCTGGAGAGGCTCTGTCGGAGCCCAGAGAGGCGCCGAGCGCAGGGTGGCCCTCGCCCCGTCCCTGTGGGGAGACCGGGCGGACGCTCCTTCCCCTCCGCGGGGGAGGCGTCTGCCCAGGGTCAACACCGCTCCCTTTTTGCCCTGTTCTCCTTTTAAAAGGAATAAGAGAGGAAGCATGAATGCCAGTGTGTACTCCCTCTTCCTCCCAGGCTGTTTCGGGCTTGGAGTTCACAAAATAAATAGAAGCACCTGAAATCAAACTGGTGAGAGAGAGGGAGGGGCCTGAACTTGTATTGTAAGAACATATGTAGGCTTGAAAGTCTTGCAGGTGGTGGAAGGAGGAGATGTGGAGCAAAGTGAAGCAGAAGTTTAAAAATTGAAGGGTATGAAGCTGCGTGCTGGCTTGGTTTGATCTGAGAGCCCCACGTTGAACAGGTCGGGGTGTCACCACCTGCATTGAAACTCTCTGTTGTTCAGAGTTGTTTTCTGCTTCTAAATGGCCACATTGCCCTTCAGAGGGGAAGATTATGTGTTTGTGTGCCCTTCATGTTATAAAGGTATTTGGGGTAACTACTGTTTGTGTTCACCTGGCCTGACAAACCTTTTGTTGTGGAAGAAAAGGGGAATAAGCACCCAGGAAAACGTGTCCTTGAACTCTCTGAGCCAGGAACCATATCTCTGTTTCTCTTTTTGAGATTTGCTCTGATTATTGAGACTGCAAACGGTATAAACTACAGAGCTATGATAATGTGCTTTTCCTCAAGAGGAAAACAGCTTGGCAGGATGAACACAGTCATACATGTACCCAAATTACTGCAATATTTGGGAGATTAAAAAAAGCATGTATGACATAAAACTTCATTTTCAGTGAAGCAATTCCTCAGGGGTTGATTCCTTAAGGTTTTAATGACTCAGAAAATGTAAAGCAAAAAAGTTTGTCTTTGCATGTCTTAACTAAAATACCATTTCAAATGTCCAGCTTCTACTGAGGAGTTTTACTGCTAAGAGTTTATTTCACTTCTAAATGTGACTTCTATATATCTTTTACTTTTTAACCATGGAGTCATTGGTGCAAAAATATACACAATCCAGTATTTTCCTGCTATGTTTCCTCTTTCACAATGTTTAGCATTATAGAGTTGCATTAGTAACACGTTTCAGGTGTGTCACAGAAGAAATTTCAAGTCTTTCATTAAGCAGGGTGGGACAGCATTAGTCAGAGGTTGAATGCATGTGTCACACTTGTATCATTTCATGTGCTCCTCTGGTCCTCCATCCTGGCAAGCCATACTCAGTTGCTGTATATTTTACCAAAAGTGGTCTTTTCCCATTGCTGTTCCATGGCAAGGTGTGCATAGCTTTGTAAAAACTCCCAAAGCCTGAGCTATAATAAGTGTGAATGCAGATTTTTGTGGTCCTTCAAAAATAATCTTAACAATTTTGTTTAGAAAACTGCAACTTGTCACAGACCTTTCATTTTTCTGGTAAATTAGTATAATACCTGAAGTATTTCACAACTGCTCTGAGATTTTCTGCAGAATTGTGTTATTCACTACAGTGTACTGCAGGATTTAAAGGCATAAAGAATCATCTGTTTATAGGTACTAATACCACTTTCAACTGTTTCTGGTTTTTCTTAGGACACCGGTGTGGGCAAATCAAGTATCGTATGGAGATTTGTTGAAGATAGCTTTGATCCCAACATCAACCCAACAATAGGGTAAGAAACTAAATGAAGAAAATGTGATTTATGCAAGAGTAAAATGAATTACCTGAATAGATCACTTGGGAATTCTTCGTGTGTGGCAGGTAAATGTGGTAATAAACATGATTGCTGCCTTAATTAAGCTCGTGAGCTACCTCAGGACACGTAGGAGTGTTCTCAGCACTTCTGCAGCTTCCATTTTCATGTGTAAGGTCTGGACCCATTTTGTATTGTTAATCTAAGCTAACAGTGAATAAATTACACTACAGATGCATCTGCTAAAGAGACAGCATGCTTTTCTCAAGTATAACCCTTAAATTTCAACATCTAACTATTATGCAACTCCATGGTTTCTAATTTTATTTTTTAAGACTCAAGTACAATAAGTCTCCTAGGTTCTTGAGGATGGTTAAGGTACTAATTCAGGTAGGTCTCCCCATTAATTAGTTAAAGTGCTACACATCTGTATGCAATGCACACACAAATCTAACTGATGAAACTGGTTTTGCAGTTGTCTCACAGGTAAGGGGGATATTTGAAAGTTGAGCCTCAGAGCAGCAACATTATTGATCTCAAATCTTTGAATGGATAGAAGGAAAGGCAAGCATCAGGAATAAGAGTGGTTGGATCTTTTTATTTCTTTTGCTGTCTTCTTTTTCCTTAGCAAGTGCCTTTTGGGCTGCTTTGATCAGAAGCAACTTTTGGCTTATGGGAGGACAGACTTTGCTTTATGCCAAGAGATGTGTGGGGGTGTCAGTACAATTTCCTGTCTCAGGTGTCACACTGGTTCTGCTACAGCTTCAACCAAAAAAGGTCCTCCTGATAAAGATCAGCTGTGTCTCATCCTGTCCTTCTAAAAAATTAGGGTCCCCATGATCTTTCTCTTTCCCCTTACACCCCCTTCTTTTTTAGAGCATAAATACTGACATTGAACCACAAGATGTTCTGTAGGAAGTATATTTTTGTTTAAATTTCCCTGTTAACAGAGGTTTATTGACAGTACTGAGATCATTATGGTTGCTTGAAGTGACAGACTAAAAATCTGTCTTTCAACAGTCTTAACAACATCATTTCCTGGTCTGAGGTATTTTGGTAGTTTGCTGTAGTGGTATAAACTAATCAAGACTTGCCCAAATTCAGGGGTTGTGTGAAGTCCCAAAACTTTAAGCAAATTAATTTTGACTTTTTTATACCTTGCATTTATTTCCTCATTGAGACTAGTAGGTGGAAAGAACAAAGTAAGAATTAGAAGAGCTCTGAGCATCTTGCAAAACTAAAGCTTACAATGTTTCAACTTTATTCCTGGGTCTTTGAGTTCATGAGGTATGATCTTGTTTCCTGTCCTGTTTTCATTCCTCTCAGAATTAGCTGAGCAATCACACTTTGTTGTTCTCAGTGTCCATTGCTCAGGTTCTGATGTGGGCAGCTGCAGAAGTCCTGTCAGAATTGTGCAGCTTTTCTCCTCTCAGGATGCTGAGGGCACATTTAACAAGAATATACCTCTAGGTACTGCAGAATATCTAGTCTTTCATTATAGGGATATCAAACTGCTTTCAGGTGCATCTTGTTCATGTAGTTATAGTGCCTACTTGGGAGAAGCAGCTGGGAAATTTAGTAACAAAACATTATTCCCAGTAACAAAGACTGTATTTCTACTAAAGGTCATCAAGGATAACTCTAGTCTGAAAGATTTTGTTGACCCAATTGTCAAAGAATTTTGAGAAGCATTTAACCTCTTGTCAGGTACTATTTGGGGTGGTTTAGTTGTGATGTGAATTACAGAAACACAACTGTTCAGTTCAAATTGGCTGTGCAGGGATGTTTTAGTTTATAGAACCATGTAAGAAATTCAGTGAGAATCTATGATTTAGGAAACAGTTTCCATAATAACCAGAGAATTCAGATTTGATGCAGAATTTGCAGCAGTCTTAAGGAAGTGAGTCTCTGCTGTGCTTTACCAGAGATACTGCTATCACTTTGTTTTTCTTTACTCATTGCAGAAATACATCAGCTAGTAAATGGTGTTGAAATTCATTGTAACTAGGCTGTTCCTTTTTAGGGGTGTTGCAACTTTATATCTGGCCTCCTAAAAGACTAATTAACGTTGGAGTTTGGGACACTATTTGGCAAATGATCTGGGCTTAAGGAATGGGGAGAAGGCTCCCTCTTAACAGTTGAAACGTTGTGTAACTACTCCCTTTCCTTTTCTTTAATGTAACTAGCTAATTATCCTCTTATAGCATTGAAACAGGTCTGAAGACTGCAGTTACATTTGCTACAAAAGTGTCAGGGACATCATTAAGTGGTTCTTAAGCCCCAAACTAAACTGAAGTTGGGTCCTGGACTCAGGGATTTAATGTTGTTGATCATGCTAAAAGACTCTTGCTGTTTGGCTCTGACTATACTGCAAATTTGGGGTACTATAAGAAGATCTGGTGTCTTCAGAATCCTGTCAAAACTGACAGAAGAACAAACTTGAAACTCTGCAATATTTTCAAGTGACAGGAGTTAATCACACAAAAGGTATTCAAGTTCACAGTGTAGGATCTCATGTTCTTAAAACAGTTATTTCACCTATAGTTCCAGCTGTACAAGGATTTGAATTCAGTGTGTGTGTTTTTTCTAGTGAAAAATGTGCCTACAGGTAAGAGATACAGCAAAGAACTCCCTCTTGTAAAAAAATAGGTCACTGAATTCATGTTCTTGTAGGAAATACATTCATTCAGCTGAAGCACATCAAATAAACCACAAAAGTACTTTGCAATATTTAACTGTAAAACATCTAGAATTTGGGCAAGGGGAGAAACATAGGAGAGCTTTTCCTGGAGCCTAGGAGTGGGGGGATTTTTGTTGGTTTGGGGTTTTTTTTTGTTTGGTTTTTTTTTTTTTTTTTTTTTGTTTGGTTGGGGGTTTTTTTTGTTTGTTTGTTTCCTTTTGTGGTTTTGTGCTTGTTTGTTTGTTTTTTTGGGTTTGGTTTTGTTGGGTTTTTTTGGTTGGTTTTTTTTTTTTTTTTTGTCTTCTGAAAGTCCAAGAGCCTCTGCAAACTAAAATATGTAATGCCAGACAGGATCTGGAAGCTGTACAGGATGCAGACAACAAGCAAGTTACTCTATTGATTTCTTTGTCCTGTTAACACCTACCAATAGTGATATCCATCTCCTGCTTTATTCCCAAGTATGGATTTACCAGCACTTACCTGAATGTTAATACAGAGATAGAAAAAGCTGATACAAAGGGAAGGATTTGACCTCTTTCCCCCCAGAAGTTTCCTGTGTGCATTGAAGTGATTGCTGTGAGGAAGGAGGTTGTTAAAAGGCTGACCTTCTTGGTTTTTTTTGGTCATACATTCTATGTTTTTTATCTAAAGCTTATAAACAATTAAAACTTAACATTTATGATGTGTTTTGTTTGTTGAATTTCAGTGTCTGAAAGGAAATGTCATCCTCTCAATTTCAGCCTTTATATCTGAAACTCTTCAGCTATTTGTGTGTTTATGTGTGGGAAAAGCACTTTTATTGGAATGTGAACTATTTTACAAGCTCATGGTAGTTATGAATGTTCTAAGCAGGTATTTATATTCTCAAAAAGCATGAACTGTGCATTTTTTTTCAGAGCTTCATTTATGACCAAGACTGTACAGTATCAAAATGAGCTGCATAAATTCCTGATTTGGGATACAGCTGGACAGGAGCGGGTAAGTAAAGTCAATATCTGTGGGGAAAGTGTGGGCCAGAGATTGGGTTGCTTTTTAACTCTGCCCCTGAAAGTCACAAAGTGATCTGGTTTTACAAACATGTGTTAGAACACTTGTTTCTATGCAGGTTCCTTTTAGATGTGGGTGCTGTAGATATGTTTTTATTTTTCATTGTTTCATGGTTTAAGTATAAAGGTAAGGAAGATTACCTTATCTATTGTTTCATCAACTCCTATTAGGAGTTGATGAAACAATAGACTGGGTTTAGATTCACTGAAAGGGAGTGGTCTTTCTGAAGAAAACAAGGCTGGTGTGGGGAGCAGCCAGCAGCTGTCTCTGGTACTATTTCTAGGTGAGTTTTAAACTTTCAAATGCAATTGCAGCCAGTGCAGCACCACAAGAATCAAAGTGAAATGAATTACCATGTTTCATAGTACAAGTAATGCCTTGATTCTGGAAAAATGTACAGCTGCTAATGCATTCTGTTAGCTTCACTGTTAGGGTTATAAATGTGAGTAGGATGTAGATTTAAGCTTTCCAAAGCAGAGTTTCAAGCAGTGTTACAGGTGATAACTGCTCTTTTATTCTTTTGTAAAGTTTTACTAATCAAATCTGATGGTGTTAGAAGCTATGTCAAGGAATCTACTTTGAAATTTAAATTTTAATCTGGTAGTTTGGGGTTTTGATCTCTGCAGCATGCATAGTTCTGAGGGGAAGCAACAAAAGCTTTGAAGAAAATGACTAGTCAGATGAAATCTCAGCTAATTAATTTGCATGATTTTTACTTGGAATTTAAAAGGAAGGCTTTTCTAGAGAACTTTCTTGCTTATATATTACTACTAACAGTGGTAGAAATTACAGTAGATGTATTAACAGTGCTTATTCTTGCTGTTTCTTGACTGCAAGTGAACTACTGGCAACTGCCAAGTACTTGTGATGAGTTTATTTAGGATGTGAGGTAACTGTGACAAAGGTTGAGTTATTACTTTAGGATAACTACTGGCAAATACAGCTGTACTACTTTTCAGGATTGGCTTGAGAAACAGCCCAAATAAAAAAAAAAACCAAACCAACAAAACAACCCCCCAATAACAACAAACAAAACAAACACCTTGTAAAGCTCAGTCACCCCTATCCACAGGCATTTAACCTTTAGGATTTCTGGTGAAACTGCATTGCCAGCTTTTTGGCTTGCTAACTGCCTTGATGGCTAGGAAGTAACTCAAGAATATTTGTATTGTGATTTAGTGCTGTAGATTTTGAATGACAATTTATTTCCTTCCAACAGCACTATGTAAAGCAAACTGAAGTTGTCAGGGATGTTTCCCAGGAATATGGCCAATAGTATCTGTGTTTTTTATCAAAAATATCCTGAGCCCTTCCATTCCTAGCAGCCAGTCAGCATTTGCTGTAAATAGTTTGTGTTAAGTGAACATCGTAGCCCATTCTGGAATGTTAATGCTACAAAGTGATATTCTGAGAGGTAGAGTGAATTTTTAGAGGTTGGTACTCTTAAATGGAAAGCTTTATAAACATGTCTGCCACTATCTGGCAGGAAACATTCATTACATTTTAGCATTCCATCCTGTTCGCTTTAACTGTGTAAGCAATGGGAGGACCCTGTAATTTGGATTCAGCACATCTAATCTGAGGAAGCATCTCTGTACATGACCAGCATGTTCCTAGTCTATTTTTAAACTCTCAGTGATACCTCTTTAATTTTCTTCCATACAAGTTCCATGATATCTTTATTGAAATCAAAAAAGGAAAGGTGTCTTACCAGGGCTCTGCCCCAGGAGCTGTGATACCTGCAAAGTTTATATTCCATATTTGAGAAAAGTCACTTGAGACCTCAGTATAACCAAGGAAATCAGTGAAATGTGAGCAAGGATGTTTGCTTTGAAATGATTCACTGTCTTCACAGAGGTTTCTTTCTGCACAGCAGGACAGCACTATCACTGCTGTCACTGATGGGCTGTGTACCTGCCTGGCCCTGAAACCTGTAGCACAGTTTTCTGGTCATGCAGCAAATCTGACAATGAGTTATGGAAGGGATTCCCTCCATGGAATAGATCTGGAATACCAAAAATATCCACACCATTCTTGGAACTGAAATGTCTCCACTGAGCTATGATGTGGAATGCATGGAATTCATAGTCTTGGCTTCTTGAGGAGAGTTTGCTGTTTCCCATTTCAAAGGCCCAGCTGCAAATAGTGCTGCACTGCTCTGGGGACCCCCTTGCTCTCTGTGGCTTCAGGGTGGCTGGACAGTCTTGTTCCAGAGGTGCAAATGTGCACCAAGTCACTTCACACACCTCATTTACACACACACCTTGTTTCTTCTCTACTGAGTTAAATTCATAGGTCACCTAGAGTAATGAGGATTTTTGCCTTCTTACCTAACAGTTTTGAGTTTCCCTGCATAATTACAATATGTTGTCTTAATAATTCTGTCAAAACACAAATTGGAGGCTGGGGGGCAAGCTGAAGTCTTTGGAAAAGTTGGAAAAGGAAAATCCAGTGTTTCTGGTAACATCTGTTTCATTAATATATTTTATCTGCCGACTGCTCTTAGATGGAAAAAAGTATCTAAGTGTTAGCAGACAGGAAGTGAGAGTAATACAAAATCAGCAAGTGAAAGTTGGTTTATTTCCAATGTAAATAGTGAAATAATCAAAAAGCCAGGTTGCAACCAGTCCAAGTGGTGGTTTACCAAATATATTTCCCTTAATATTTTAGTACTTAGAAGGAAGAGAGGGATTATGTCCCAATGTGAACTGAGTGCCTGCCCATGTTTCCCTTTCCCACTATTAAATATTTTTATATTCTGAACTTTGTGTTCAAAATCCTATTTTCAAAATAGAATTTGAGAGCCAAATGTAAATGGTCTGGAATTCTGCTTTATAGCAAGATTTTTATGATTTATTATATTGCTCTCAGTTGAACTGTACTAAGCAAAAGGAAATTGGTATTTTATTAGAAATGAATAAGCCTTTATGAAAAACTGTATCCAATTCATTATTTTTACCCTGAGTAATAAGATGCACAAAAGCTCTAAATCATATATGCTTACATGGAACCAATACATGCAGTTCACTCTGCACTTTGATGGTGAGTTCTGGTTGCAAGATTAGTTGTCTTGACTTCTTTTAAATTGGCAGAATATCCCACTGTTCTTAAGAATGCTTCATTGATATTTTTGATGCAACTTGATCATGTACTTTATCACTTTTTTTAGACCTGTATTCATAAGGCTCTGTGTGCACAAAGGTACAGCCCTACCTAGCAAACAGACCTGCTGTAGATTTAATTCTGAAAATCACAAGGAAATTACTGTAGCCCTTTATCTAGTGTATTCCTTAAAGCTCTGCTTGCAACAGGGCACGTAGTTATGGGCTTTTGCATTTTTTAGTTTTAAACATGCTTCTAAATTTGAGGGGAAAACTGAAGCAAGATCCTTAAAGCCATAAGTTAAATCATGAAGAAATCAGCATTTCTAGCATTTAAGACTGATGACTGATCCATGGGGCAAGAGGTTGACAGCAGCTTCTGAACCTTTCAGATCAACATTAATATATGCTAGTTTTCTTGACATTTTTGTCTTAGTTAAAGTTGACCTTGCTTCTTGCTACATTTTTGCCCTTGTTTGGTGTTTGAAGTTGAGTGCATGGATGTTTGTGTAGACAGTCTGTTAAGTGAGAAGTTCTAATCTAGGCAAAATAAGATCAGGTTTGCCTTTGTGCTGTTTGCAGTACGTGATCTGAGCCCCACACGATTTACTGCCCGGCCTTGGGAGAACAATGCCTTCCTGGGAGGTTATGTGCTTTACTGCACACACCAGTTGTGACTGTAAAGGAAAGTTTTCCACTGCTGCAATCTTGGTTTTCACTTTTTTCAATAGTAATAATAATGCTGGTGAGATTCTGGAGTTTGGTGCAGGATCAGGTTTATGTTTTCTGATGTTTTCTTTCCAGTTTCGTGCTTTAGCCCCGATGTATTACCGAGGGTCAGCAGCAGCCATTATAGTGTATGACATCACAAAAGAGGTAAGAAACTTGATCTTGACTCAGCATTACAATTTCTGGGGTTTTCTATTTGTGTCATGGGCCAGCTCTGACTCTTAATTTCTTAATTCCTTCCGTCTTCTTTTTTTTTTTTTTCCCACATTAGGAAACTTTCTCAACATTAAAGAACTGGGTTAAAGAGCTTCGCCAGCATGGACCTCCCAACATTGTTGTAGCTATTGCAGGAAATAAGTGTGATCTTAATGATGTCAGGTAAATAACTCTTGTCAGTTTTGAGGGTTTTCTTGAAGCCCCAGTGTTAAATATTTCAAGATTTTAGAGCAGCTGAAAGGTATAGAACAATTTAGGCTATTCTGCTCTAGTGTTGTAGTTTCATAAGGGGTTTGAGCTGTGTCTGCTGTCAGAGGACATGGGGTTTGTGCTGTTTCTGCTGTCAGGAGAT
The DNA here is from genome assembly GCA_020086605.1 of Lanius collurio. Classification (NCBI taxonomy): domain Eukaryota; kingdom Metazoa; phylum Chordata; class Aves; order Passeriformes; family Laniidae; genus Lanius; species Lanius collurio. The sequence goes on from JACBWW010000027.1 coordinate 881,123, forward strand.
GTGGTTAGTCTGCCCTTGGATGGTCTCACCCACTTCCTCCCCTGTGCTGATGTGAGTATACGTGTGATTGGGCTGTAAAATGGATCCAGATTAAAACTAACCCTTAAAAAAAAAAAACCAAACTGATCCAAGTATATTTATCTTTCTCACACCATGAACACTTGCTGGCATAATGGTGTGAGAATAGCAGGGTTAGGAATGAGCAGTTTACAGGGAGACAGGATTAGCTTTTCTGGTGGCAGTGCCAATTTACACAAACCTAAACTGCCTGTGAAACTATAGTGTAATAGAAGCTGTTTACCTCACATTACAAGAAGTGCCCCTGTCAGTCTGTAGCACCTCATTTTGTTAGGAAAAACACCAAGCCTGTTGGAAAGCATTGTGTAGGTTTTTCTGTCTTGCTTGTTCAGGTGCCTTCCTTCCCTCCTTAAATATTGGGGTGGAATTGGCTGTGGCCAAAATAGTTGCAGGGAGCGGGAAAAGCTCTTGAGAAACTTTATGAACAGCCAAACTTTCAGGAAGGCATGTACTAAAAACAAAAGAAGGCCTATTTTATTGATGTCTTGGTTAAATAAGCCAAAATTCAGAAAGAAGGTGTGTGTAAACTTCTTGGGTTTAGGTTTCACTGCAAAAGGAACCACAGCTGGTGTCTCAAAGGAGGCAGCTGGTTACATGTTTAAAGAACCACTGCAAAGGTGGTTCTGAGTATGGTTTTACAAATTCTTAATACCTAGAAGTTATCTAGTGAGCTGTAATAACTTTTGTTAGAAGTAGCATGTCTTTTGAAGGAAATGCATTGTAAAATTTCTTAGAACAGAATTCAGTCTCACATGCTCAGCTGGCATCTTAAGTGTAAACATTTCTATTCAAGTTAATGAGGAAGATTCCTTGTACTTTAGTCAGAGGCAATATTTGAGTCACTAATCAAAGTCCATGCTCTTGATATCCTAAAGTCCCTCATTACTGAAAGTAGCCTGTGTATTGTAGAAATTATATGTAAAGTGATACAACATAAAGTCCAGACCTCCCTACAGCTGCTGGGGTTTGTATTTTTCTTTTTTTGTTTAAGGAAAGATACAAAATCATCAACTTGCCTTCTTTGGGGTACAGAATAACTTTTGCACTTCTGTATGCTCAGTATAAAAATATTCATCTTTTATGAATCTCCATGCAAACTAAAAGCTGTGTTGATGATTTGTGCAGTGTTGGGAGATGCTTTGGTTTTGTAAACAGTCATAAGAAATGCACAGGATCATTGGAAATGATGCTTTAGGATCTTCTCAGGACATCTAAAACTGGGGGGGTGAATAGCACACCTCAGAAGGATTGATTGTAGACCTAAGCTTAGAGCACTCAAGACAAAACCACTGCAGTGTTGTCAGATGGATTAAGGCCTTGGGTAGTTCATGGTTATGCTCGTGCCTCAAGGCAGGGAGACAGCCCAGAGTAAAGGATGAGCATCAGCTTCAGCATGAGGGAGCACTGTGATGCCAAACAGGTAAAATATTCATTATAGGAGACACTTAAAAACTTAATCTGTCCCTTAAGGGTTTGAGTAATGGGGTTCTTTTGCATTCATGAATTTTTCTTTGCTTTTTCTTTTTTTTTCCAGAGAAGTCATGGAAAAAGATGCTAAAGACTATGCAGATTCCATTCATGCAATATTTGTAGAGACAAGTGCGAAAAATGCAATAAACATTAATGAACTCTTTATAGAAATTAGTAAGTATTTAAACAGTTAATGTACTTTCTTCTGCAAGAAGTTCAAGTAGAAATTTTATTTCTGTGTTACTTTTTGTGCTATTTGGTTGAGAATATACTGATTTAAATTTGTTACAATCTGACATGACTACAAACTGCAAAATGAGCTGAATGATTTTCTGGTCATCTAATGACCTCTAAATATTCCTTCTAGAGATTCTCAGCCTACTGTGATGCTGCTGGATAAATAGCAAGTAGGGTACTCATGTCAGAAGTCAGTGTCATCTTACCATGTGTGTTATTGAATGTTTCAATTAGTACTTCCAAAGTTATGGAAGTGAAAGGAAATGGCATGAGGAAGACCCAGACTTTATACATCTGAGAAAAGGATTTAAGTTCTCACTCTTAGTGCTTGTACTTAGGCTAAAAAAGTGTGTTTTTAAAAATGCAAGAATTCATAAATGCCAGATTACTGCACAGGGAATAGTAACTACTGCATGTAGATTTTCCACAAGTATGTTTGTGGTACCTTGGGGTTTTTTATATTAAATTGCAAATCTTTTCTGTCCCATTTGTGGTGAGGACAACAATGATACTTTTTATGTGTGTTAATAAAAAGCAGACAGTATTCCAAAGTGAATTCTATGCAATATTATTTTGAGGATATGTGTCAAGTAGCAGCACCAATGTGCATGCATGTTATCCTGTTAGTGAAAATGGGACTAACTACGTCAGACTTAGGAAAAAAAATTGGGTCTTATAGAATCAGTTGAATGTATTGAAGCTGTTGTAAAAAATATGTGCTGTAGATTAGCTTCCTGATTTACTGACTTAATAGTTGCTCTCTAAAATTGATCTTGAATAAACTATGGGGGGAAAAAAATCATAAATCCTCCTCAGAAGAGAATGCTCAACCAGGAACAGTCCATTTTAAAGAGTGATGAGATGACTAAAGCAGCTCTCTCTACAAGCACTCCTTTGCTAAACCCGATGCAGGTGATCTCTGGAAATACAGGTCAAGATGGTTATTCTCAAGCCATTCCAGATGGTATTGCATCCTGCAAAGTATTCTCCAAGTGCTTTTTACAGCTCAGCTGTCCAGGTCAAGACGAGCCTGAAGTGTAACTGCTCCTTAATTGACTTCAAACTGCCTCTGCTGTCCTTTAGTGCAGCCGTCCCTCTTACAGACATAACACAGACTGTTGCTGCCATCATGCTGGGCAGGAATGTCATCCCTAGTGACCTACAGCTAATTGAAGACACATTTTTGTATACAGAGCATACACCGGATGCTTAGAATTAGTTTCAAGTATAACATTTCCTATAAATTTCTTTTTCCTGCCTCCTTGTAGGTCGCAGAATTCCATCCACTGACACCAACCCCCCGTCCAGTGGGAAGGGCTTCAAACTTCGACGACAGCCATCGGTGACAAAGCGCAGCTGCTGTTGACTGACCCCTTAGAAAATCAAACTTGTTTATACAGTAGGTGGTCTTGGAAGTTAATAGTTCATGTTGGGTTTATATTATCAGTCTTAGATCTTTATCTGCTGGTGTTCATACACCCGAGGTCCCCAAAAAAAGGGACTGGCTCATCTGGCACCCGTACGCGTGCAGAAAAGACTGCAGTCGTCAGGGCAGCCTGCTGGCTTCCCCAGCGTGCAGTGTCTCTTGCATTCAAAGGGAATCCATCATCACTTTTTTGGCCTTGCTTGATTGGAAGGTGACTACATGGATGGTAGAACTGAAATGTTTGTGTAGTTTTGTAATCAAGGTTTTGGGAAGTTTTTTGGTAAAAAGGGAAATGAGCACTTTTGTGGGAGATTGCATTAGGAGGAGTCTGGAGGTTAGATGTCATTTCTTCCTTTTCTTCAGTGAGCCTTATTTAAAATTTTGGTGTAGCTAATCCAAAGTATGATGGGACAGTTGATGTGAGATGGCTACAGAATAAGCAACTGAAGACAAACAGTAGGGAAATCAATCCATCCAGTCCCCAAATCCCATTTGCACTTTTTATTTAAAGATGATCTGCACTGGGGGTGGGGATACAAGCGACAGATTTAAACCACAGACAATCTTCTTTTTCTTGCTGACTGTAATCACTTTAAGGCAAACTGATATGCTTATAGGCATCTTTTTGTTGTCACAAGTTTTTTCAATATTGAGAAGTTGGTTGAAGAAAATTACTTGTAGAGCTGACTAAATTAAGTGGTTACTGACTAAAAAGAGGTGCTGTAAACAGATGCTGCCAGTGGTTCTGATAAGATCTACAAGTTTTTGGGGAAAGCTTTTTAATTGCTTGGCATGTGTAAAGTGTTCATATTATATTTATGAGACCGGTGTTTAAAGTGTTATAAATTATGTAAAAGTGGTAAAAAAATAATACAATCTTCTACACTCCTTCCATTCCACACCTAGGGATAAACTCTTGGGGAATCTCTGTCAGGGGTTCTTTCCTGCATTTTAGGTATTGTCACTGTGAGTTCATCCTGAGGGAGATGAAATTCTTTCTCTTTCAATGACATTTGAAAGGGCCAATAGAGAATCAGGTTGGGGCAGCACGAACAAGCTTTCATCTGGGGTGCACCCAGTCCTTCCTATTTTGGGCACAAAAATACACATAGGAAGTAACCTTAAGACATGTGGTAATGTAGATCATTACCTCTTGGTTCCTGGGGTTTTTCATCTCTGAGGGTTTTTAGCAAATCAGTGTTTAGCTTATTCTGTATTGGGTTTAGTAGGCTTTCAATTAAACTATAGGTTGACCATACCTGTTTGTGCTATTTTATTTATTTTAACTTTTTGTTTCTTACCAGCACTAGTGAGAAACTTCTATACTTTTTGAAGAAAAAGAGCTTAATAGAGTTGAGTATGTACTAAAATATGCTGTTTAGCTTTAGTATCAAACTGAGGTCATGATGATGCTTATTCTTTTTTTTAATCTGGTTTTCTATCATCTCAAGTATTTTCTCTGAAGGAAAATTTTTAAGAAATGAAAAGGACTTCAGATTGTTAGTGAAAATTCTTGGAGAGCTGGAGCAAAACAGGCAAACTGGTACAGTGAGGTTTTTGGATGGGGCAGTGAATTAAATGATATTTGGTGACTACATTTTTGTCATGCCTTTTCCTTATCCTGCCTGCATTGCCAATTCTGCCTTCTTTGCCACGGTCCTCCAGGCTCCATGCTTCTAGAAAGCCCGAGAAACCCAACTTCATGGGCATACATCCTACTCTTTCTGCAGTTCTGATCTTGAATTAGTGCAGGTAATGAGTACATGGAAACAGCCAGTGTTTCAGATTGTCCAAACTACCAACCTGGAGTGAGGCTGCTTTTGAATGCTTGCCTATTTAAAAAGACAGACGGTTGATGTAAGTTCTCCTGAGTCAATATAAATGTTTATTGATCACTGGCCCTGCTGAAAGCTGGAGTGCAGTCCTCCCTGCATGAGATGCACATGCTCATTGTTTCATTTTTGGTGGAGAAAAATGGTTTCTTTTGTATTAATAATTTGTTAGGTCAGCTGCTTTCATCTTGCACTAGGCTTGCTGGAATTGATTGTATTTTGTCCTAACATAGCTTCTCTATTTGGAGATACATTGGTATTGGAGTGTTTAGAGTGCTGATTATCAACCATTCCAGCTAAATTTTTAATAACTTTTTGCCTGGTAAGAAGTTGTTAAAAAAGCTCAGGATTAAAGTTTTATTGCACCGTGTCTTTCTGTCTAATGAGTGGAGCTCATCAGAGAGAATAAAGTTTCAGATACTGTCAAAGGGAATTACACAATCTCAGAATGGTTCAGGTTGGAAGGAATCACAGTGGGTCATCTGGTTCAACCTCCCTGCTCAAACAGGGTCATCCCAGAGCACATTGCACAGGTTAATTTCTGCAGAATAAGTTTGAAAGGGCAAAATGTCATGTACTTAAAAATGTAACAAGGTGTATGTTATATATTGATCCAGAACATTTTTAGCTGAAAAAATATGACTATTGCAACTTCTAAACACCACCAGTTTTTTCTCATGAAAGTTATAGAATTGAACAAAAATATAATTTGATGACTATTTCATTCTTAAGCTTTGGAGCAACTTGAATGCATTCTCCAGGTTTTGGAAGGTGTCTTCATCTGACCCTCTGTTGCAACAGTCACGTCAGTGACTTGCCAGGCTCCTGATCTCTGCTGTAGGTAGTCTTGTAGGATATTTTATGTACATGCAGAAAACTGGCATATTAAGTGCCCAAGTAGGTGAAATTTGGAAGTTTACATTTAATAGCAGGAGCATATAGTAATCATACTACTGAAAATTGCTATAGGTGCTTTGAAAAGCTCTAAGACAATTCTAAAAAACTTTTGCTGTTGCCATGAAGGTAAAGACTTTGTTATTAGGTCCAGCAAATCACTGCACTTGAGATCCCTGCTGACATCAGAGACACCCTTCCTTTAAGTGCTGCAGGATCAGACAGCTAATGGTTTAGAGGGATGTTTTATGCAGACTGGAGTCTTTGATGTGTTGCTTTACATTTAATGCTACCAGTCTGCTCAAGAAGGATTATTCACTTGCTTGGGAAGAGAGTAAGAGGAGAGGAGACAGGACCTACTTATTGATTTGGAAGTCTAATCCTTTAACCTGGTTGAGGGAGAACTACAGTCTTGGTTAAAGCTCCATTTTAATTATCAAAAAGTAATTACGGTGAAAATCTTGACTGGTTTAAAAATTGGCCTCAGCAAGATTTTGTTACACTGTTAAGCTGAAATTATTCTTTAACATTAGTGTTAAATTCCAGTATAACACATTATTAGTTGGAAAAGGAAGCTTTAGCAGTGATGTTTGAATGGCTTGCTTGTGAAACAGTCTTTAGTGTGTATTAGGGATGGTGCAGGCCATTTGTGGTGTGCTGTGTCAGCAATCTGCAAAGACTGTCTTGGGAATGGATGATTTACAGGACAGAAGCTGTCAGAAGAGTGGAGCTGCTCATCCTGGAGTGAATCTCACTCAGCAGCAATAGCTACAGACAAGCAGGGCAAAATCATCTCCAGCATGAGGAGAACCTGCTTCATTCACTGGCTTCAGCTTCCACACTGCCTGCTCATTTTGTAAAAAGGCTTCCCATATCTCTCCTGAGTACTTGCAGCCTCAAAAAAAGGCTTTTTGGTTCATAGTTGAGAGAGAAGGAGAAACTTTCTTAACTTTTCAGGCAGGAAGTCATTTTACAGCCACCTGAGATAGTTTGTATATCACAAGTCAGTTACTCAAAGCAGGAGAATTGTGTACTTGGAATTAAGCCTCTAAAAATCTGCAAAAAATTCCCTAAAGAAAACTGTTGATGTTTTATGTTCAGATCCCATCTCTAAAAATAGATCACAGCCTAGTGATGGTAGGTGACAGAAGATTTACAGAAATATGGTGATAGTGTGAATTACCAATGTAAGACAGAAATATAAGTTCTAGTATTAAAAAAAAACATGTTAGCTTTCCTTTGAGTCATATGGCTCCAGCTTGTCAAAATAAATATGCTTGAAAATACATATTTGTGTATAATGCGAAAATTCAGGTGCCAAAACGTAATTCCCTAAAATTATTAAGGCCTTCTGATACCAGTGTTTCTGAAAAATCCCTTCTGATATTCTGGAGGTCTCAAAAGTCTGAATGCAAACCACTTCTTGCTCAGCTACAGTCAAAAATGCACGACTTGGAAAAAAATCAAACTATCATTACCAGATTTTATCCCTGAAGTGTCACAGATAACAAATCTTTCAAGGGATATAAGACTATCCTGAAATCCAAGAATACTGATGAGCTTAGCCTCTGACATGTCAAAATGTTCCTCGGGTCAGCTTTTTCCTCCTTTCCCGCCTCCAATTCCTTCCACCCCACCCAACCCTGAATTTCTAACATAGTGTTGTCAGAGTGTACATGCTATAAAGAGCTATTCAGAAATACTTAGAAAAGTTCTAATGGCAGAGAGGGACTTGGTGCTCACTGTTTTACATGGAGAATCAAGGCAGTAGGATGACTTTTCTCAATCTAAGAATAAAGACTTCATAGAAGAATCAATTTTGCTGTTCCTGTTACATCAACCTGCAAACTGATGTTCTTAAATTCTTGCTTAAACACTAACTATAATTTTTATTTAAGGAGCTAATTACCTTTGTAAAGGTCTTCTTTTAAGAAGGTTGAGCTTTGCTTTGCTTGGTTTCTGTTGATGTTTTCACATACATATTATTGAACAAACCAGCTGCTACTCCTTTTTCAAATGTTGAAGGACACAGACCACTCTTCTGTCACGCTCTTCATCACTGGGGGTGTGATATTCCATCCAGTTGTTGCACTTGAATATTCTGTAACTCTGACACCTTGATAGATTCACCACTACTATCTTGCCTCACTTTTACTCGTGTTACAGTATGTATTTCCTATTAAATCCATTATGTTTTCTTGGCAATTTGTTCTTTGTTTCCTTATGGGATTTAGACAACAATAGGTGGTGAGCGTCTCTTTTGCCACAAAGTTCTAGAAGTATCTGTCACAGCATCAAATATTTGTAAGCAAAATGGTAATTCATTAGCACAGCCTTATGAAACTGTTAGAGCAGCTGAGACCTGTGCCATGACTGTATTTTACCACATAATGAAGGCTAAAAGCACATTCACCTGGAGGAGCAAGTTATTGTTAGCCTTTAGTCAACTCCTCTGTATTTTAACTTTCTTTCTTATACTTCCTCTTTCTGAATATTGTGTATCCAACACTGACACTGTGACAATGATTAATTGATTTAAGGAACAGAAATGGATTGCATTTCTATAGCTGAGACACTTAAGACCTCCTGACAATTTTCCCACTCGTACCCCCCACACTGAGGACAATGAACTAAAAAAGGGGGTTTTTTTCTGAACAAGAAACTGCATTTGTGTGTTCAGGACACACAAATAACCTGATATGCATAGAGCTCTTGCAGTGTAGTAAATGTTTGCCTGTAAAATTAGGTGTGAAGGTTAACCTTTGTATCAGCAATTCTTGTCACTCATAACATTCTGCCTTTTCATCCTAGAACGGGGTTAACCTGTTACAGGGGTTGAAAGGTCTGTGCCTTCTCGCTCTATTATCTCTTACTAAAACAAACTTAAGCCGCTCAAAGTTACAGAGCATTCGCAGCACTGTAAACTGCACAAATTTCCAACCATTGCTTCACTGCATGAAGTGTAGTCAGATTACTAGTGATGAAATATTGTAGTGATGAATTTCCAAGCTTATGAATGTTCTGAGACTTTTTTTTAGTCTTCTCTTGGGCTGGTCCTGAGAGCGTGTACAGGTTTGTCTGTATTGTTGGTTTGTAGATGCTAATGAGGAAAACCAGGCTTTTGTTCTCTCCTTTTTGTTTGAATTGTTACACTCCCATATAGTGCATAGAATGCAAATAAAGAAATGTTGATTTGACATAATGTAAACAGCCTTTTCAGCCTCAGCATTCATAATTAACTTTTATAGTGTAATAACATGCTAAATCACTACCAGTCTGATGTATTGTGCAAAAAACAAAACAAAAAAAAAGGTGTAAACATTTTATTAATAAAAAGCTTTGTTTATAAATATGCTGGTGTGTTTATAAATGCTTCCAGAATTCTCCACATCTTAAAAAACAGTCTCTATAGCAATTTAATTATAGAAGAGGAATGTAAGCAATAGCTTACATGTACCAACAACTAGAATAGCTGTTTTCCAGAAGTCCTGAGTACTGGTGTTCAGAAACTGGAGCTTTTCCCTGGTTTATATACACACAGACAAAGGCAGAAGATCTTGTGCAAAGAAGAGATGGGGGGAAACAGCAGAGAGAATGCAGCTTTTGTGTAACACTTCCTTTCTCTGCAGCACCCTGTCTGAGAAACTGCAGGCCACACACAGTCTTGCCAAGCAGGGCAAGGCCTGACAAATCTTAGCAGGGCCAAGTTATTTAATACATTGCTTTTACCTTAGACTGCATGAAATGCACAGTTCTCAACTGCTTAGGCCAGGTTTCTGTCAATCAAAACTATCAAGTGCTTTTAATATCTGCATAGTGTTGTGGGGCCTGCTGTGCTGGGAAGGGATCTTCTCTTGTTTGTTAGTACAGTCAGCTGGTTGGTAGCTTGCTTTTTTTAAACCACTGCTCTGCTGCTTATGTAGTACCCAAAAATATGGAGTTGGCTGCAGTTATCTCGCTTGTCTTACACAATGTTTAAAAGATGTGGCTTTGTTGTTTTAATCTGGGGTGCACCTCTAACATGTTGACTTAAAAGCAGCCTTCAAAAGGTAAATAAACAAAAATTTCCTATTTCTGAACTGCTGTTTCACCTGAAAAGGTTGGATACAAGCTTTTACTAAGCAAGTGGCTGCAGTTCCTATGCAGGAAACACATACTGTGTCATCTTTTGTTTAACAGAGAGTTGGAATAAGTTAAATTTATTGTTACCTGCTATTTTGAAGTTATCCTATTAGATGTGAGCAAACTGCTTTTGAAGAATGTCAGATGGGTTTGTCTAAGATGGCATGAATGTGCTTGGGGGAGAGCATAAGAAGGGTAGACACAAGGAATATGCTGGAATAGAGAGAAAAACATATTTGCATATGTTTGCATGGGGAGTCTGGGGAAACTAAATGCAAACCACCTGCTTTGCACACACACAATGAGAATGTTTCACGTGGATCAAGTCTTTCATAGCTATAAGGAAGAAGTTTTGCAACTGATGAACTTGTTCTTTAAAATTGTTTCAGTACAAAGTTTTTAGGTGCTCTCCAGCGTTTCCCTTAAATGTTCATCCCAACTTTCTCCTGTTAATCAAAAACCCACGTGGGCAACAAGTTGTCTTCTAGTCTTGTGGCTGAATTGTTCCCAAAGAGGGCTGGCTGTGGAGCAGGGATGTGGTATTGCAGGTGTCCTCCACGCACACCCATTCCAGGGAATCTGACCTGCACAGCATTAAATGTACACACACTGTTTACATGCAACTGAAACCTGACAACCTACATTCATTAGACTTCATAAATTTTCAACTTAAACAATGCTGTGCTTTATAAAACCTTCAGCCTGGATGAAAACGTGGGCAAGTCCTTCAAATACAAACAAGTTCAGAGCTGCCAATTAGGGCAAGGTGATCCATCTTGGCAAATCCTTTAAGAGAAGGATCATGAAACGCTTCAGGGGGTTCTTTGTACTTCTTTCATGAAAAGTAGAACTCAGAAAGGTCTGGGCAGCAACACTTAATAGCTGTTTACTTTAGGGTTTTTTTATTATGCATGACTATATGCTGTGTAAAGTTTTCTCTCTTACTCCTTGCCATTAGTTTGCAATTAACTTACAGATATGTATAAAGCTTGTCTTTTCTACTAATTAGTGGTCCAAGAATGCCTGGCTTACAGAGAGAATCTGTTTATAAAATAAAACCTCAGAGATTAGGTAAAAGAAGGTAACCTTCCCACAGTACCAGCCAAAAAAACTGCAAAGTATTGAGTGAACTCAATTCTCTCCTGACTTGAGATCTAAAATGTTATGACATAACTTGTAGTTTAGGCTAAAAATTACCCCCCCACACCCCTCGGAGCAAAAATAGAAAGACCATCTAAATCTAGTTTTCTGGAAAAGTAGGTGCACCCCTTTATGATAAGTGACCATTCCTTCTCCAAAAGAGAAGGAATTTAAGGAAGAAGAGCAGTATTTGAGTGTATTCCCCTGCAGTGCTGACGCTTAAAAAAATCAGTCCCACTGTCCTGGCTGGAAAGAGTTGGCAGGTTTCACTTCTGTTATGCAAAACTAAGAGTTTTGTGCTAAATACAGCTACGGGTTTGGTTTGTTTTGGCATGGAATGAAAGCCATCTCGGAACAAAAAGGATGAAATGGGATTGGAATTGGTAAAGCACATGAGCAGAAAAACAGGGATTGTGGTGGACAGGAGCAGCTGGAGGTGTGGTATAAACACTGCAGATGTGCTCAGAGCAGTGAATGCTACTGTCCTCCTTAGGGGTGTTAATTTTAACATATACATCTCTCATTTGACATTGCTCTTACTGCCAGAAAGGAAAACACTCTTATAATTCTAGTTCTAAGTACCTTATGCATTTTTGGCATTTATTGAGTCAAACAACATGATACAAAGAATTTGTGTGAGGGGAAGGTGCACTGCATCATGTAGATTGTATTGGTGTGAGAAAATTAATTTTCACAACATTTTAACATTTTTATTCACCTTTCACCTGTTAGCTCATCAGCCCTGCCTAGGACCAAACATAACCGCGTATTTTGAGTTGCTGTTCTTTGGAAGCTTTTGATTTCTGCATATGGCATCTCCTCCTGAAGTCCTGCATGTATAAAGTCCAGTGAATGTATATAAATTACCAGTTTTTAAGACCACGTTTCTGCTGGTAACACGGGCATCCCAAACTCCTGCCTTTGAGAGGTTACAGCAATGCTTTATAAATTCTTAGGAACTTTTCAAATTTTTAAAACAACCTGAGGAGAGAGGGTAGCAAAAAAGTGTAGTCTTGCTGTAATTACACTGGCCTAGGGCTATCAATAAAGCAGCACTTTATATTAACCATGCTGTACATTTTAAAAAATGTTTTAAACCATCGGAGTAAAACCCAACCAACCAAAACTAAACACAAACCAAAACAAAACAAAAAAAATCCCCCAAACAAACAAACACAAAAACCCCAACGAGCAACCCAAAAGTTAGGTTACTGTTAAAAAGGGGATGGGGGATATCTTAAAATATGAGGTGACCTGAAGTTCTGGTTTTATTCCTTAAAGAGCGAGTATTTCCTGCAGCTCGATGCCCGTTCCCAGGGTTGCCCTGGCGCTGTAACGCGGCGCCCCGAGCCCTGCGGCCCTGGCAGCTCCTCCTTTTCCCGGGAGCGCTTCCCTGCCCATGCCCGGCCGGAGATCCCGGCGGCGCTGGAAGGGGCGCCGAGGGGCCCGAGGGCTTCCCCTGCAGCCCTGAGGCCACACGGAGTAGAGGCCTAAAGTAATACGCTGCTTCAGCATAACAAGGCGTTTATTACAAATCACGCTTTCCAGTGACAATTAAACGTTATTTGTTAGCTCTCTTTCGCTCCGTAAAGCTCCGGGAAGGCACCTTCGGCCACAGGAGCGCCCGAGGAGCGGCGACGCGGGGCCTCCCCCCACGGCCCCTCACGGCGGGGCCGGGCTCACGTCAGCCGCCGCCGCAGCCTCTACGCGGGCCCCTCCGTGCTGCATCATCCCGCCTCCCGCCCGCCCTGCCCGGCAGCGTGTGCGCCGCCAGCCGCCGCCCGACCGCGCCTGTCCTCGCTCCGGGGCCGCCAGGAGAGTGTGAACAACCACCTGGGCGAGGGTGAAAGAGCACCCGAGCGACGAGCGAACGAGCAGCCGGGACAGGGTGAACCAGCACCCGGGCGAGGGGTAAACCCGCTACCGGGCGCGCCCCCCGCCCGCCTTCCCTCCTCCCTCCCTTCCTTCCTTCCTCCCTCCCCCCCCTCTTCCTTCCCCTCCCTCCCCGTCCCTTCCTCTCTCCGCCTGGTGCCGCCACCGCCGAGGAGGAGGAGGAGGAACATGGCGAAAGCGGAGCAGGTCCTCAGCCTCGAACCGCAGCATGAGCTCAAATTCAAAGGTACGAGGTGACCGCCGCCATCCCTCACGGCCGCTCCCCGCGCCGGGCGGGCGGCGCGGCCGCGTTCGGGCCCCGCTCCCCGGCAGCCATTTTCCGGGGGCCGGGCACCGCCGGCAGATAAAATGTCCTTCAGCGCCGCGCCCGCCGCCCCGCCGGGCCCCCCCCGCCCGCCGCGGAGCCGCCCCCGGTCAAGGGCTGTCGACGTGAGA